>JAGFPH010000189.1:52533-101597 GCA_018207615.1 Philaenus spumarius | reverse complement strand
TAATACATTATTATATATTGTTGTACTTATCTAAATTATTATCTACATATCTAATAAAGATACAAATATTAACTTTTAATTAAATTCTTAACTTTATATTGATAGATCAAATGATTTAGAAGATATTAATATTATAATGAAGAAATTAATAATCGAATATGCTTACATGTTATACGAAGATGTGTGAATGTTTCCGAAGTTAAACGAATGGGTAGGCCTATCTCTTATTTAAACTTGCATAATTAATATATTGATAATAAAAGTTTGTATTTATATACAATTTCTAACCTCAAAGCAAATCTCATAATGTATTGTAGACTAATTTAGTTCTTTAACTCATATTTTAAGAAAATCAACTTCACGAGACTTATATTGTAAACATAACCCCAAAGTATAATCTACGCTAGGTTTTGTTTAAGTATTACAGGTGATGGGAATATTATTAAAAAATTATAAAAAATAACAAATAATTATAAATACCCAAAACTCTGTTTTGTCAACATATTAACAAATACTAATGTTATTGCCCTTATAAGCCACTAGTTATAGTAAATTTTGATTAATAAATTTATAGTAAATAAAATAAAATAAATAGATTAATAAATACATACATTTAATTTATTATTAATAAATTTATATTTTTTGTAGGCTATAAAAACATTTTATAATAAATAATTCTATATAATAATAATTTTATATAATAATATATAATTTTATAATACATTTTATATTATAAATAAATAAATATTATAATATTTAATAATAAATAGATTAAATAAATAGGAAAATTATTAATCACATTAGCATACATCAAACTGCACTTGACTGAGGCAAGACTAGACTGAACTGTGACGGGACTGAGACTGAACTGTGACTGAACTGAGACTGACCTGACGGGACTGATATGACTGACCTGCGACGGGACTGAACTGTGACGGGACTGATGTGTGTGGAGTGACCTTAAGTATGATGTTTCATTGAATCATTCTCTCTTTTAACATCCCCAATGCTCCAGTACTTATTAAGAAATTATTTAATTTTATCTTCTGACAATTTTTCAGCTTTAAAGAAAGTACCATTGAAGTTATGTTTGCATAGACTTCAAAACCTTTATCTCTAAATGTACGTTTCTCTTCTTCTGTTACTGTTTATAATTTTTCGGACCGAGCTTCTTTTTCCTTGATTTCCCACTTTTAATTATAATGTATTTACTATCGTCAAACATTTACAATAAATCAATTAAAATATTTATCAAATTTAATTCAGAAAGTAGATTTATTAACCAAAGTTGCTAAAACAGTATTATTTTGATTATATTCTGGTTAAAAACAACAATGTTTTCGCAATTATTTGTCAAAGATGGTGGAAAATAGGATTGCCAAACTCAGAAATGAAAATAAAACAAAAGTTATATAACTTGATTCGTAAAAAAAATTCTTGACAATAACAATTGTATTTGTTTCATATTTTAAACATAATAAGGTTTGGACAAAATATTATTTAGTTAAAATAATAGGAAAAAAGCAGTCCAGAAAACATATGAAGAATTTTATGACTTTAATGTCGTGCGTTAGTTTCCTGCCCCAAAATTTGTACGATTAAAAATCTGTACGTTAGACAGCAAGCTGCTACCTACTCGATAGACGGTTTTAATTTGTGTTATTAATTAATGCTGCTCATTTGGACTCATTTCAGACAAAACTCTGATCGTTTGTTTTGTTAAATTTTTCTCGTTACCATTAATTTGTGGTATGGCAAATTTACAGAAAAAAAGCTGCAACCAATAGTAATGTTTAATAATATTTATTATAAACAATCAAATATAAATAAAACTAAGCAGATAATAAACAAATTGGCTAGCAATTGAAGTATTTTGTATCACAGTTATGACAACAATTGTAGACTATAAGATTTTCTCTCAGATTTCCCTAGAGTGTGAATACATACAACAACTCAGACAGGGTATTTTAAGCACTCATATTTTTAGAGCAACATATCTGACTTTGCAGTTAAAGATATAGTGCTTCTATGCATTTACGTATTCGTGTGTTAAATAAATCTAAGTGAAAAAAATTTCAGAAAGATTTCATTCTTTATTTTACTATAATGAAAATGTAGTCAGTATACATCGACGTTTGTAAAGTCTTTACAGAAAACTTCTTGTTCAGTTTATATAATTGCTACCAAGTTGACCTATATTTCAGGAAGTATTATTATATTTTTAAACTATTAATTCAAAAAATAATAATGTTAGTTAAAATAAACTAGTAAAGTAAGTCGAGATTGCCTAAAAATAATTATAAATACATTTGAGCAAAGTATAAGTTTGAGTACAATTTTCTGCCAATCCTAATGTTACGTTGGGATTGGCAGAAATTTGTACTCAAACTTATTTCATGGATCCTAGCAGATATAATTTGTATAATAACTTTAAGCAAAGTATTTAAAAGTATTTCCCCTTAATTTTTGTAATCCACTTTTAGGGATTTTAATGTAACAAATTGTACATGAACACATATAAAAACAGCTGATAAGATTCACTAGTTTAGAAAATCAACAAAACTTTAGGTTTACTCTATCTTAGACTGAAATGAACGATCTAACGGTTATTTCCCAGATTGATAAGTGGTAGTATAATTATGATTTAAAATTGCTGATTTCTTGGTGAAAGGGTACTAGTAGGATTCTTCAGATACGCCTTTTTTGGTTTTTTGATCCGATTTAAAATGGTAGAGTTATACCGTTTATTCGTTTTTTGGTGGGCTTTTGAGGCATATATAAACCCGAGTACAATTTGTGAGTTATATCATTCGAAAGGCAAGTAAATTTACTATAATCTTGTGCAAAGGTATTTTTTATAGCTCCCGGAACAATGAATAAAATTCATAAAAAAACTCCCAGTATTTTATACTAGTTATTCCCCGGCAGTTATATTAATGCTGCAGTGCTGCTTTCGGTTTTTTTTCTTAATCTCTGACAACGAACACAGGACAAGTTTAGTAATTATCTCCGTTTGAATTAAAAACAAAAGTATTCGATTTAGTGTTCAGAGTGTTTTAAAACTTATATGGTTTCCTTGGATCAGAACCAAGAACTTCCGATCAGTTTTTGGCTAACAGCATTATGCCAATATAGACACAAACCAGGTAAACATGTAGGAATATTATTTCCTAATTTCGCTTTCAATATAATTGCCATGCTTAATTATATTGTATTGATTAGTCCATTTGTATTAGGTTCATTTAAATTGTTAAAAATACCTAATTTGGTGAGATCAAAATTACAAAAAAACTAAAACTAAAAAATTTATCAAATATCTTTTAAATACTGTAGAGTATTTTTGTCCAAACCAAATTAACAATGCAAAATTACTTTGTAAAAGCTTTTCATTTCTATATGTGAAACAATCAATATTTTCATACAGCTAAGTTCACATTGTGCATCATTATTATTTTGCTTTATTTGAAAACTTAACAAGTATTTAGGGCAATGTGTACCCTTTTTGAATATATATATATTTTTCAGCCTACAGAAACAGTGCTTGTCTGACTAGATTTAACTGATACAAATCACCGTTTTAGATAAAGCAAAGTTTCTCTTGGTCAGTATTAATTAAAATGTTTGAGTTCCTATTCAAGTTAATACAGAGGCCTAACTCATTAAAGGAGCCCATAATAATTGTAAATTTTGGAAGTTGTATCAAACAAAAATTAAATAACTTTCATTATTTTATTCCGTAAAAGTGTATAATTAATGAATATTAATACCATTTGTATTTTCTACAGATGTTGTAACGGTACATTTTTGACCGGTGATTTTTTTTTAAACAAAGGCCAAGTACAAGGGAAACCGAAATTCCCCGGCCTATACGTTTGATGCAAGAGTCTAAGAAATTTCCCTGCTGCGCGGGAGAAAGGGAAATCCCCACTCTTAGCGCATGCGCAGACGACGTACCGAGCTAAGGAGGTCACTGCAACCAGAATAAAGCGCTGTCCGCCGCTGTCTCTCACCGACTCTTGTACAGGTAAGACCTTCTCTAGGCTAAGCACACGGTGCGATAAACCTTATAATAATTTACTATTCTAAACACTTAGAATATTTTTGATTGCGTTACACTACTTGCTACTGCTTGCCGATACTTGCACGCTTTGGCATGATTGTGTAGTTAGACCTAGTTATTATTACAGTACTAACTATGTATAGGGCACGGCCTCTATTGGTATATATTTTAGTGTTTACGAAATAGATTATTAGTAATTAAATATTTTAAAATAAAATACTTTGAATTAAAAATAGTTTAGATAAATAACCTAAATATTTTTCTAAACCGACGCTAAACGTAGCCTACCTTGAACTGTATTCGAAATACGGTTCGTAGGCCTAAACTAAATATTTCTTTAGATCGATTCGAAACCTAGCTTACCTTGAACTGAATTCGAAAGACGGTTCGTAAGCTTGCATCGAACGTTCTATTTAAATATTTTTCTAAACCGACACTAAACTTAGCCTACCTTGAACTGCATTCGAAAGACGGTTCGTAGGCCTAAACCAAATATTTTATAGATCGATTCGAAACCTAGCTTACCTTGAACTGAATTCGAAAGACGGTTCGTAAGCTTGCATCGAACGATCTATTTAAATATTTTTCTAAACCGACACTAAATTCGGCCTACCTTGAACTGCATTTGAAAGACGGTTCGGAGGCCTAAACTAAATAGTTGTAAGTAGATATTTCTAAAAATTAAATAGTTTTCTGTCAAGCCGAACCATTGATATTCTATTATTCCCTATCCGACCCGGTAAGCTCAACCCTCACCAGCTACGACGTTTAGGGAAAACAACACCAAAAAAAGGCGATGATGAAAATAAGTCTGTATTAGTCCTTGTCGACTAAATACAACTAACTGAGCCTTACACCAACCAACACCTACACACGCACTCTCTACACACCTACCACAAAACCATCTACTTAGACACCGTTATTAAATCACTTAGACCCCTGGAACGATCCCAGCTAAGCTGCAACTATTCTGGCACCGTTATCGTATAACTTTTTACTGGCTGTATCCCCAAGAATCGAATAATTGTATCGATTACCGGTTTAATCATCACAATGTGTTCCGGTTCAAGTAATAGAGGGTTCGAGTAACTCAATTTCTAGTAATAGAGCATCAGCTTTACCAAAACCTAATGCCATCTTGATACAACCTTATGCTCCATAAAAGTAATATAAACTCACTAAAAGTGTAATATATTTTTTTATCTTGTTTAAATAATTTTGTTGCTGGTTTGATGTTTGGAGAAACAACATAAACAACAAACAACATAAATTGAGGAAATGTAATTTAAAATCCCACAATTAGAAGTCCTTCGTTTTTTGTTCCAACTATTTGTATAAACATAATTTTTAGATATATTGTAACTTTATTAATAATATGAATATATAATTTTATATGTATATATTATACACATTTTCAAATTGATTCCTTCTTAAATAATAAAATACTTTTTCTCATCTTATATTTGTGTTTAATTTGTTTCAACTGAAGTTTATAAAATACATTATAAACAAACTAAACAAGTATATATTTATATATGTGATGTGATTTGTTTTTAGTTGTGAATGACGTTTTCAAAAACTGAACAGAAATATCCTTTGTAAGTTATGGCATTAATAAACTGAATTTGTGTATCCTTGTGTAATTTATTTTCGGCTGAGTCACTTTACAGACCTAAATGTTTATAATGCCTCAAAAGTGGCACGATATTGAGGAAATGATTCATGTAGTGTTGGCCGAATGAAATATTATTTTTATCGAAAATAATTTTCTCAGTTTACCATACTATTGGCAGCCTTGCGTTTTTCGTTGGATTAAGACATTTTGTTGTATCCCAGGAGAAATTAAACCGACCGCAAGAAACGTAAAAAGGAATTTTCTTGACGAAAACAAAGTAATGAAATGTGTCAATGTTTGATGAGAAGAAGATGAATAGTGAAATATTTAATACACCGGTGATATGATTAATTCCAGAGTTTTGTATTGTTTTCAAATTATATATAATTATGTGTTATGTTAAATAAAATTGCATTTCGTTGCTCTTTTGTAAAGTGCTTAGTTTTAATGTTTTTTATTATTATTGTTTTTAAAAATGACAGAAAGCATATAATATGTCGCATAGATATCAGCAAAATTTATCTATTATTTCTGAAACCGTATTCTGAGATTTTGATCGAAAATTAGTTATATATATATATTTATTATGAATATTTTGCTTTAAACACACATTGTGATTGCACATACCCGTCAACTACCTTGTTTCTGTATATGTTTTTTTTAACATAAAATATATATTGAGTTTAGGGCAGAAACCTGCCAAGCGGCATCACATAACGTGTTCCTGTAGTAAATTTCATGTTCGTCTTGTGGTACCCCTGGTTGTTAAGAAATGTGTAATCTTTATTTAGAACTCAGGCCGATAGAAAATATTTAATATGTGATTACTCAGTATCAATAGTTTAATATATTATTGAGTAAATGATGAAATAGATTAAAATAATCAATAATGGAAAGAAAATATTCCAAGGAATAATCATAAAGTGTTGTTGAATAATTATGTCACTTAAACATATAAATCAATAATTATTACAACAATACAAAGTCAAAGAACAGACAATAATTATTTATTGCTTAGTGTTAGTGCTACAAAAATAGGGATATAAAAACTATCCTTTTAGTTTGTTAGAAAGTATTATGGGTTTAAAATAGGACCAACAGAAAGCAAGAGAGATTATAAACTATAGAAGAGTTATGCTCCATGGCAGGATGTTTAATTAGCCTTACCGAACATAATGTTTAATGTTAACGAAGTATAATAAAATTAAATTTTAGTTTAATATAAGGTTGCGAAGTGATATAGTGTTAATTTGTGCGTCATATATAACTTCTTGAAATTTTTAATACACTATATATTTAAAATGATTACAACTTCCACACATAGAGTCCCTTATAAAATAGCAATAGTAACGAATATTTGATTTATTACATTAAGGTGAATTCATAGAAACAGTAATGCAACTTAAATTTATATAAATAACAGTTAATTTTGTTTCGTGTAACTGTTAATTTCATGATTTATTTTTGTATTTATTTTACCTAAAAGCCTAAATATACAGCATTTTAAATACATAATTAACACGAATTTTGTATGTTTGAAATTATTAGTATTGCAAGTAATATAAACTAAAGAAGTATAAATAATATAATTAAATAAGTGTCGCCAAAATAGTTTTCTAAAACATTAGCATTTTACTAAAACATCATAGAAAACAAAACAAAAGAGTTTGTTTATAACCAGTCTTGATACTATAAGTAATTCGTAATTAATTGCTACAAATCCGGCCTCAAATGACCTTCTAACAGACAATATTTGTACATTAAGTGGAGAAGCTACTTAAAAATGGCCAAAAAAGGCACAAAGTCGAATAAATATATTTCCCCTTATGTTAAAAGTTCAAATGTAGGAAATAAAGTAACACGCATTATTGAAATTTGTTATGATACTGTGTTTATGTAAAACTTGGTTGATTTCTGCGTTTATATAATATACGAGTATATACATATTTCAAATTTAGATGTATTATACATAAATTACTATGTGTATTATTGTGTTGACCTAGAATGTGTTAGAGTAAAGTAAAATAGAAACTTACTTGTCTTGTTTGAAGGTGTGTGTAATACTGTAAGCAAAGATATGTTTACAGTCTCGAGCACGAAATAAGGCGGGTGAGAATGTTTGCGCTATTGCCAGATGAAGCATCCAGTGTTGCCAGATCGTGCAGCAGAGCAAGCGATTCTTGACCGCTCCTTGCTTTGCCAGTCCCATATCTGGCAACAGCGCAAAAATTCTCACCCGCCTTATTTCGTGCTTCCGTCAGTAGATTTTAACTTACTTATTGTAATAGAAAAATATTAAATTTTAAAGTAATGAAATTTTTCATGAATAATCTACATATTCAGGAATTAAAATGTTGGTGTAAATGATATTAAATTAAAAATTGGTTCCTCAAAATATTTTACTCGAAACTGCAAAATGTTTTTACGATTTGAAAAAGATCTAATATTTTTTTTAAAGGGGTAATTAGTGTTTCAATGTTTAACAACGTTGTTGTTTTTTAACTCTCAACTATATAATAACAATAAGAAACAATTAAAAGTAGGTATATACAGTTTTGGAATTTATAGTAGGCCTGCACTGCCCATAAACAAACTGGTACCGACCAATACCAAGTTTACATTTTCGTTTTTACTTAGTGTAACGTCTACTCCTTTAACTGAGAAAACTTAAATGAATAAACGAACTGTTACAAATTGTGATAATTACCATTAAATTCTAATACAGGCAAATGTAAAGTTGTAGCCAATCAATATCTACATTCTGTAAATTGAAACCATTTTGTCAACTAAAGTAGGAATACAATCAATCGTAAAACTTAGAAACATCAAACAATATTTATAGTTTTGGAAATAATATAAATATCAAAGATCAGGTAGTAAAGACGTTTGTTTGCAAATTGAAATTTATATCTTGCTTACGGGTATGAAAACAGTGGTAGTTTTTGAATTAAATTCTGCGTAGATTTCCCGAATGTGTGAATCAATAGTTACGTTGACAGTAATTTACGTATTTATGTGCACTTTTCAATATACTTCATTATTAAGACTGAAAGCACTAAATCTGTACTTCGTCATATCCCGTCAGCTTGGAAGCGAGCCAACCACAGTTTGCTTTACTTCCGCCCTCATACCCTCAAACCACAGATATGATTAGATATCTGGTCTCCCTAGCCTAGGTTCAAACCCAGCATCTTCTGATCAGGATGACGCAACGTTATCCACTAGGCTACGGCTTGATTAAAGAAAACTGACAAATTAACAAAACTTCAGTTACTTTACTATCAGTATAAATATTACGTGTAAAGTGAAAGTAAAGTAAAAGAGAGTTTATCAGCACCATCTAGGCGTGGTTATAGGAAGTTTGCTTGGTTGCTCTTAAGTTTGAATCTGTCTAATTTGTATGTTTTGGCATACTCATACCGTTTTGGCATACTGTGTACCGTATTGATTGTTAGAAATACTATTTTGCGATCATATGGCTAAACAGAAAGCTGGGGTTTATTATGAACTGCGGAAGAGTTATATGCGTTGATAGGTGTTACAGGCCGTGAGATGAGTGATGGAAACTACTGCGCATTCCCAAGACAGTTTCATCACTTGCTTCACGGCCTGCTCTAACTAGCTGTCGGCCATGTTGGCTGACACTCCATAAGACCAATGTTAAATTAAAATCCAAATTTTTCCTTTATTTTTGATCGGAAAATTATAAACGATATGTCATTTTAAAGCTATGGTCAATATGCATGCAAATGGCTTTTTAAAAATTTAGAAAAATAGTTTGTTTAATATTTATTAACAATTTAAAACATTGATTTTTAATATTTGTTATGTTGTCACTATTAATTATAGCGAAAAACTACCAAGCCATTCGCCTGAAGAATTTCGTCCCCAAGATTTTGGTATTTTTTTAAACGCTATTTGAACAATTGCTGGTTTTAAATGAATTTAGGCTGAGCAATGTCCGTGTAACCTACCGCCGCTATAGGGTGATTTTAAATATTTTTTACGTTGTAACTATTAATTATAGCGAAAAATTACCAAGCCATTCGGATGAAGAATTTTGTCCCCAAGAGTTTGGTATTTTTTCAAAAACGCTATTTGAATAATTGCGGGTTTTAAATGGATTTAGGATGAGCAATGTCGCGTAACCTACCGTCGCTATAGGGAGTCGCAGGTTGCTTTCTGTTTTACTAGAGCCGACCCTTAAGCCGGTTCTACACGATGCTACGAACACCTTCCAACGTTGGACGTTTGATGGTTCGTCACATCGTGTGGCCGTTGTTCAAACCTACGAGCGTCCAACGGCGAGCGTCGAACGTCAGCATTTGACCATGTTCCGGCGGATGTCGGTATTCTTGCACGGAGTCAAAGGGATGCCTCCAATGTTTGAAGGAAAATGTTCGTTGGTTCGACTCAACGGCTACACTACTCTTTCATATGAAGCACTATTTACTCTCCATACCCACCAAAGTTTAGGTTTTTCTTTTCGTTTAGTTTTTAATCAGTAATGTTATTCATTTACATTTTCACAGGTAGCCTAAGTAGGTTACAATTCATATTTCATATTAGTAAGTTCTTGTGAAAAATCACAGGCAGATTAATTAGATACTATAAATTTTTAAAATATAATTTAAAAAATTTTCTATTTAAAAACAAATTTTATTTAGGCCTACCTAAATATGATGTGGAGATTTTTAACTCGTAAAATGTGTACAAGTAAAATATATACTATCATCCTTGTCCATTTTTGCACCTAGACAAACTATTGGACCAAACTGTTGTCTTAAGTATTGGATTAAACATTCGATTCACCGTGTAGCAGGAACATTCGTTGTACCATCTGTCGAACTTACTTGTCTCTAACGTTCGGTCCTGTGGAGAGAGCGTTCGTAACTTCATGTAGAACCGGCTTTACCCTTACAGAGTATAATGTTTAATCATGTTAACGTACTATAATAAAATAAAGTTTATTGTTAACTTCAGATGAAAAGCTTGCACTGTGTTATAGTGTTAATGCAGGACACATATAAGCTCGTTACGTGACAATGTTAGTACAAGGAATATCTAAAAGATTATAACTTATGCATAACGAACCTGTGTAACGTACAACCCTAAATACACGACAGGTTTAAGAATTAAGTAATACGAATTGTGTATACCTGAAATATAATATTATTATAGTAAGTATTGCAAAATACAATGCAGGCTCAAACGAAATTAAAAATAATATAGTCTATGTATCTAAAATATTGCCTAATGTATACAATAATGAATTAAAATTGTTTTTGGTTGTAACTAGTTTTATTAATAATATTTCGTAATACAAATTGGCCTCCTTTCTCAAATGCCCTTTATAACCAATAAAATTTTATTTAAAAAAATCGAGTACTAAACCAAACAAATTTTATGTGTTTGTTTTACACAACTTCTATTACTTAAACTCAGAAAACGTGAATTGATAAACTTAATGTTTACGTAATACTTTCGTAATTAGGATTTAATACTAGTAACGGGAAATGTACAATATTTTGTTACCAATCAATTATGAGGTTGTAATTTGGAAAATTTGTTTCAATCAATAGCCACATAACACAGTATTGTAAGAAATGGTATAAACATGATAATAAAAAGCTGTTTGAAAATTGTATTATATTATACCTCCGATTATGATAACTGATAGATTTAAAATAACAATTCCTCCCAGATTTCTCGGTAGTTGAAATCAATAGAACTACGCAGACAGTGTATTTTAAATAAATGCAAAATAATATTTTAGAGCTCTACTTTTCCATACTACTTTTCGTTCAACTGTTATTTTGTAACATATAGAGGCTGCAAACATTACATCTCTACTTTGTTAAATATGTCCAGCACCAAAAACCAAAAAGTACAATTTGTGGGCGTATTACCATTACTGAGTTGCAAACTCCATTTCAGGAAAAAATCAATGACAAAGTTAAGCACTTTGAATACCAATATATTGCTACTAATTAATTTTTGTATTTCAATCTTATTAACTCTATATGAACTTGAACACAATATTCAGATAGTTAAAAAAATAACAGTTAGAACAATTATCAAACATAAATTATTGTGTAATAATATGTTTAATGTATATTAGCCGATTTTACCTAATGTTATTTCATTTGCAGCAAACAATAAAATTATTCCTCAAGAGTTAAACGTTCATATTACATCCAACTGACTAAATGTTTAAACTTCAACTCATTTTATTCCTTGCTTGGACCAAAATTAATTATTTGGAGAAGTAGTATCAAAACATTTTTTATTTATTCCTTAAAAAATGGAATTATAATATATATATATTTTCTATATATATAAAATTCAATGTATGTTTGTATGTTTGTCCTTTATGCGTTACCAATCCGTCCATCCGATTGCTTTGAAATTTTGCATAGTAACACAGGTTAACCCTGGGAAGGTTTTAGGCCATTTACCGAAGTCCTAGGACATTAGGGCTACGCCCCAGTGGCCCTCAAAGTTTCAATGTTAATCTTATGGAAGGTCAATCTTAAGGAAGAAGAAGAAAGATTTATTTTGATTTTATCAGGGGCACAAAAAACAGCTGTTCGAATGAAAAGCTTAAAACAGCTGATTTTGATCAAAAACTGAATATAATTTTAGGTTCTAGGCATACAAGGAACTAAAACACCAATTATTGGGCTAATTATTTAAGATATATAAAAGCCAAATACCACTCACTGACTGAACACTTAAA
The DNA here is from genome assembly GCA_018207615.1 of Philaenus spumarius. Taxonomy (NCBI): domain Eukaryota; kingdom Metazoa; phylum Arthropoda; class Insecta; order Hemiptera; family Aphrophoridae; genus Philaenus; species Philaenus spumarius. Next base: position 89,183 of record JAGFPH010000189.1, on the reverse strand, counting down.
AAGAATACAATTACGTTAAAAAAAATTGAAAATACCAACCACCACGGACAACGCCGTACGGGTCAGCTAGTATATTATAAAATGTAGAAAAACAATCGACGAAACTTTTTAGAAATTACTAACGCTGAAGTAAACCCAAACACATGAATACATTAATATACAAACAATATTTATTTAACTCTGAAGTCAGTTCTGTACAAATTCATACAACTCTAAAAAAAAACACACAAATTAAGGTAGGAAAGAATAGAACTATTGTGCAGCTACTAATAAATTTATGTAATTTTAAAGGTTAATTACACATTATTTTGTTTCATGAATAGTTATTTTTATATTAAACATTTGAAGAAACATTAATAACTAAACGACTAAGAAACAATTACACAAAATTCACACAATATTACAGAAACAAAGAATGTTTTACCTCCTTCTGGTATACGTTACCCTTTTCTTTTCAGTATAAACTTTTGTTTATTGTTAGTTAAAAAAAACAATGGTTCCAACATATGGCTAAACTGAAAGCTGGGGTTAATTATGAACTGTGGAAGAGTTATATGCGTTGTCAGGGTGTCAACTTCCCCTCCACAGAGCATATAGTTTAATTATGTTACCGTACTGTAATAAAATACAATTAGTGTTTAATGTCAGGTAAAAGGCTTGCACTGTGTTTTAGTGTTAATGCTAGGGAAATGTAGGCGCATTACATAAAATCCTTAGCTCACCGTATATTGTAAGTACATACAGGATGTCCCTTATACAACTGTGCTGCCAACGTAACGGATGTAAAACAATAAAAGTAATTTCATAATTATAAATAATGAAAAAAACATCAAAAAATAAACAGAATACTGTCAAACTAATACAACTAAAAAGTATTTATAATAAATAAAAAAGAAACTTATTTGAACTACAATAAACCAAAAATAAAAAGAACCTAATAATTTGAGGCTTCAAAAACACTTCCTGACCGTTCATCAAATTGTATGTTGCTTGAATTAATACCCCTAAAGGAACTGAGGTGTTTTGGAATTAAAGTCGATTTATGTCAGATAAATAAGTAACTCAAGTAAAATTATATATATTCCATGTTCTTTACATATGTACTATGTATTTATTTCAATACAATAAAGTGTTGGCTCCTCGATGCTTAAAATAAAATTCAACAGATATTTAGGATTTTATTTAGAGGGGTAAGTCACAACTTTAATCGGCAAGTGTGTATCAGGTTTGGGGACATAAAGGTAAACGATCCTTTCAATGCTTCTATGTTTGCATTGCAGTTTTAATTGCCATATTATCTCTGTTTTCTGTTCGAATAATTTTGTACTAATAACGGAAAGGAAGGTTCATGATTAGATTTTTTCACAAAGGTACAAATGATTTTTCCTAAATAGTAAAAATCGGGTTTAGCGTTTTGAAATATGTACTACCTCAAGGTGTTATTCCTTAATCAAGTTTATCATTGTCTGCACTATAATATACAGTTTGTATATGGCATTAAAAACAATTATATTAAGATAAAATACATAAACATAAACATGTTACATATTTATAAATCACAGTCTACTTTTAATCAGCTTATAGATTATTGCTGATTTAATTATTAAATATTCTTCATTGTGCATTGTGTATAAAGTGAAAATATTGTTAACTTTTGAAACGCTTTATTTTTTGTTGCAAAATGGGCTTCGAATGGGTAGTGAATGATTTAAAGGTAATTTTACTGAAAATGTTTACATCATAATTTCATGCAAAACTTAATACACAGTTATGGAAAATCTTAAAAACTAACCTAAAAATGATACGATTTGAAATCACAGAAAAAACTTTGCGTGATATTTAAAAAAGCATACTTCAAGTTAAAAAAGTGCCTACAGAAAAATAAAACAATCAACTGGAATTTAAAGGAGTAAAAGATACAAATTTACAAACTACTGTATATGAAATAACTGGTAGTTCATCAGCTACTATACAGTATGTGGTGAATGTTGCCGATGGTTTTTGGCATGAATCTATAATCAAAGAAAATTAATGTTTGAACACAAGTTATTATCTCAGTTCGTATCAACATACCGAAGTATTGAAATCTTGAGAAAATAATAAACATTTTACCCCACTTTTTATGACTTTTCTCAACGTTTTCCACTTCGGCTCGCATTAAAATTCCGTAGTATTGAAATCTGAACACGATAAAGCAATAACATAATGTTGTGTCCTTTTGTCTGTATGTATGTCTACCTGTCTGTGGACACGATATATGCACTCGCAGACGTCGCGTCTTAGAAAACTTCTGATGATGCCAAAATCTTCGTAATTTTGCGGAGAACTGAAAAGCTTTTGAGCTTTCTAGCGTGACAGCAACGTGACGTGCATATATGAGTATTTAAAACAAAGACGAGCCGAAGACTCGAAAAAGTGTTCCATCTTTCCATCTTGTTTCATATTATTGTGTTAGTAAACTTACAATTTATTAATATACATTTATATAACAAATCAACATTTATAGCTACTCTTTTAGTATTGATTAAAGACTTTGAGAAGTATTCTACTAACTAAATAAAGGTAAAGTTGCGTTTCAGCTAATTAGCAATTAAAACACGTTGATATAACGGTACTTCAAGTTAAACCAATCAACATCTCTTCTTTAACTGTTAAAAAAAACTAACATTTTCAAACTGAACAGCGCATACCACACGTATTAAAGGAAATTAATATGATCAATAATTTTATTCAGCATTCAGAACAAATTCAAAGTTGAGCAGTCTTTAATTAAATGTTTCATCCCACAGTTCTAGTTAGATTATGATTAATCAATCATATACTTGAAGTTTAAGTACTCTGTATGTTATTATATTGTACTAGAATTAATTGTTTATTGTAAGATACGTTCTAGGTAAGTAGAAGTGTATTATCATTGGTATACAGTGTAATGATACAAACTTAATTATTTGGGACGTGAACATGAAATCACTCAAGAACAAAGAGGAATCGGAATATTTTCTATCGATGCTACTTTACTATTTAAGCAGATCGTGTCCTGATGATGGAATTTCTTCGGCCAGAAAAGATTGCAACAAAATCATTGTTTGTTTGTCATACGAAGAGAAACCCCAGGAGACTCGGTTGAACTATGATGCGATAAGGGCCAGGGGAAAGGCTACAAAAAGAGTCCACTCAGTACTCGTGGTTATTGGCAGGATTGAAACAATAGTGGTTACTGACAGGAGGAACTTCCCCACCTACACTGGATTCTACGTTCACCGTGCAGTACAGAGCGCTCATAAGCCATGTTATTCATACGACAGTTTCAGCGGTACTAGCGAAGTAAAAAACATCAACTCCCATGAAATGCTAGTACAGTTGACTCAACCCGCATGACAATAAACGAGATGTTCCTTGGAATACTAGTAGCATGTCTATTCTCCCGTAAGATCCGTACTGCACGGTGAACGTGGAATCAAGTGTAGGTGTTGAAACATACCGTACACTAAGGTTTATCTCATTTGAATAGTTAATTTACAAGAATAATTTAAATTGAACAATTTACAAGTACGTTATGTGTATAAGACTATCTTTAAAAGTTCGATCAGTTATTAGGGGTCAATTTCTCTTTACCAAAGATTGCGAAGAACGTAGAGGTGTCCCATAGTTAATTCAAATAATTTAATGTAAAACAGTTGGTGCTTAGTGACACTCCAGTTCAGGTACAAAAAAAAAAAACGCTCTTCCGAACCAATTTTAAGTTTTACAAGTAAAATTTATTGAGGTACATTTTATGTTTCGCCGTTAGGTAAATCAACATTATTATGTGTTTAAAACTAACATACTACACCAAATAATAATGTGTGGGAATGACAATTGAAATGACCTGTAGGCCTAAGGGCAGCATTGGAATGTGACCTAGATAAATAAACGGTATCAGGAACTGGCACATACTTTCTCACAAAAATATTTAAATTATTAAACAGATTCACTGTGACTTGTAAGGTGGGGAAGGAGAGGTGATTTTTTATTAAAGTTGGAGATTAACTAATAAATATTATTATTATTATGTAGAGAGAAAACTATTCGATCGATTTCGAACAAATTTGCACCAAACACGTCAATTAGGTCTTTATAGATGCACGAAAAAAGGTTTTGAAACATTTTGAAAAATCAGTTATTATTATTATTATTATTAGCTAAACGAGAATTTTTAGAAAGATGCGGTTTTTTGCATATTTATGGTAGGGCACATTAAAGGCTACAAATAAGCCAAATTTTATCAAAATCGTTAGACCCGTTTTTTTATAAAAAAATAATAACTGATTTTTAGGGTTTTTTTGGCCAAAAAGGGGGTTGTTTTTCAAAAATGTTCAAAACCCTTTTCCTGCATCTATACAGGCCTACTTGACATGTCTGGTGCAAATTTAGTTGAAATCGATCGAATAGTTTTCTCTCTAGTTTTGTATACATACGGACATACAGACAGACATTTTGTAAAAACCTTTTTTTTTAGACTCAGGTGGTCCAAAAATGGATATATCCACAAAAATCTCAACATTGATTTTTTTTGCGATCACTATACTTTCTCTATACTATAGTATAGTGAGAAAGTAAAAAAGGTGTGTTTGTCCATTTATGTTGGAATTAAGATTTTTTAAATTGATAAACATATATAGCTCAATAAATTATATTTGTGAAAATTTTAGATTTGGTTATTTTTATCCTGTTAATTACTATTATTGATTTATATACACATAAAAAAAAAAGATTTTATACAAATTAATAATTTTTGAAATTGTTTAGTAAACAACTTGTTGCACACTGTGTATTGTGTCAACACAAACCGAGCGTTATCATGTAATCCTTATCTGTAAATAAATAGGTACAAAGTCCAAGTCTCCTACTTGTCACGTTTTGTAGCCTTTCGCTTTGATTCGCTCCGGCAAGAAGTAAATTGCGCAACCTGTACACACGGCAAGCGTAGCGGAATGGAGCTCAGTGGAGTGGTTTGGGAGAGAGCGGATGGTGTTTCACACTGCCACCGCACCGTAGCGCATCGCATTCGTCAACATTCGTTGTCAAAGCTGCTTCGGAAGATTTTCTTAAGTGATAACTGTTATTAAAGTGGATGATGTGGCAAAAATTAAGATTTTTTACTTTCTCACTATACTATAGTATAGAGGAAGTATAGTGATCGCAAAAAAAATCGATGTTGAGATTTTTGTGGAACTATCCGTTTTGGGACCACTTGAGCTAAGAGTTTTTACAAAATAACTGTCTGTATGTATAAAAAGCTAGAGAGAAAACTATTCGATCGATTTCGAACAAATTTGCACCAAACATGTCAATTAGGCCTGCATCTTGATCCACGAAAAAGTTTAGAAAATTTTGGAAAAAACAACCACTTTTTTGGCCAAAAAAATTAAAAAATCAGTTATTATTTAAAAACAAACAAAACATCTGCTCTAACGATTTTGATAAAATTTGGCTTATTTGTAGCCCTTAATGTACCCTACCATATGCAAAAAACAGCATCTTTCTAAAAACTCTCGTTTAGCTAATAATAATAATATTAACTGATTTTTGGGAGGTTTTTTTGCCAAAAAGGGGATTGTTTTTCAAAATGTTTTAAAACATTTTTTCATGCATCTATATACAGGCCTAATTGACATATTTGGTGCAATTTTGTTCGAAATCGACGGACTAGTTTTCTCTCTAGCTAATAATAATAATATTTATTGGTTTCTCTTACTTTAATACAATAATTATGAAGTCACAGTGAATTTATTTAATAATTTAAATAAATTTGTGAGAACGTATGTGCCAGTTTCCGGTACCGTTTATTTTTACTCGTATTCTACCTACTCTGTATTGCAAATAACGAAATTTTAGGGAGTGCAACTTAGTCAATAAAATACAATTTACTTGCAGTACCCAAAGCTTTTCCTACTTCACCCACAGCTTCTCAATTGCACCTCGATTGTGGTGATGTCTGTGTTTCGCCCTCGCATACACCTCTGTTATCAATTACTCAAAGCCCATGTATAGGCTACGGCAATCCGTTCCACTCCGCTGTCGAAAACAAACTAGGTTGTTCTGAACCGCTGCCCTGCGCTGCGCTACGCTTTCAGTGTGTATTGCCTCGTTAACAAAAATGGTTTTGATTTATCCGCTCCACTCCACTAAACTCCGCTTGCAGTGTGTTTTTACTCTTAGTTTCTTGGCTTTCTTTATTTTATATAATGACTTAAAACTTACCTTTGTACTCAAGGATTTCTGTATGATTAGTATGCACAACAAAACTGGTGAGTGACAATTACATTGTTGACTTCAAATTAGTTTAGTATTAGTACTGTCAATTATAAAAGGCAATATAACAAGTTTTTTTAAGAAATTTATGTTGGAAATTGTTTGAAAAAACACATTTCATAAAGTTATCTAACGGATTGGTCAATATAAAAGAATTAATATTTAGCGAAGTTTTGACAAAACTCGGTAAAATGATAAACAATTACCCACGCGACTATCAAAGTGACGGTGACGTCACGCCTTATAAGATAATCCCATAATTTTTAACACGTAAGTTGTAATTTAATAAAGTGTTACTATGTCTTGGAATTACACCGTTTATTTTTCATTAGTATTTATATTTATAATTTAGAATCTATCAAGCTTACCGAAGAGTAAACATTTAGCATTTTTCTGTTTTGTTCTTGTATTTGTTTTTTGCGATAAATTTACAATTTAAGTGACATTGATTTGTTCCGTTAAAGCCAAAGGAGTGCGGTAATCATGCCATTTTACCGAGTTTTGTTAAAACTTCGCGAAATATTAATTCTTTTGTATTTAACAATCATTTATGTAACTTTATGAAATGTGTTATTTTGATTGTTTACAATTTGTTTCGAACAATTCGTATCATTATAGTTGCTGCTTACAGACGTAATACCATAATAGTAATTATTCAAATAAACAGTACGATTACGTTCTAAAGCGTTTTCTTGCTCATAGGTTGGCACCTTTTCTGCAATATGTGGAGAAGGTGTAGTGTACATTTTATCCCAAGTAACAGTAATTTTTATTAGTAAATGGTTTAATTTGTTTAGACTAATTTACTAGCTTTATTTTGAAATTGATGATTTACGTAACTTAATATAAAAATAAATATGCAAAACAGTGCAATTATAATACAAGCTATAACAAAAAGCAACGAATTATTTTTGTAAGGTTTTGTCGACAGTCCTTGGATCACTATTACGGTACACACGACTACTCTATATTGCAGCAACTGTGTGTATATAAGTATAAGATACTAATAGAAATTTAAAGAACCCAAGATGTAAATAACGACCAACTAAACTCATAATTAATAGAATAATATGTAAAAGTTTCAATTATAATTTAAACAATATCAGTTCTTTATATAAAAAAATATGCGAAAAAGATGTATGTAGTACTATGTCATTTTACGTTAAAGGTACAGATCTTTTCAGTTCGTAATGTGCAAAATACTAACAGCAACAATGTACAAAGATTGGGACCACTATTAAAAAAACTGTAAAAGATTTTAAAAACTTATTAGCTAATACGCTATTGATTGGGTGGCTTATAAATATTCTGAATGTTTGCATTAAACTCTTTCACATACAAAATTCAGTAACGTCCTTTGAAGTTTATGAACACTAAACTTATGACATTATATTTCCAAGTCCTTTTTATTTTATAAATATAAAACAATGTTGCTAAATATTTTTCTTATAATTTAAATATAATTGAAGTAAAATTTTAGGAATTTTTATTTTTACATTTAATCTACAGTACGTTTGACCTTACTCATCTGATAATTCTTATTTAAAGCAATTTTATAAATTAGATATACAACTCATACGGATGTTGCTTCCTTAATTACTAACGATAATTTTAGGCTTTCTTATATATCCTTAATAATATTTTTATATTCATAGTTACTGGGAAATACTAGTTGTTACTTTGTAATATTTAGAAATTCAATATCAGGAAAATATTAATAATGTTTGCTGTTAGAAAAAATAATACTTTGTAATAGGAATTTTGGTCAACTAAAGCAGAAATTAAATAAAATTTACACTTTAGCCATACTTATATTTGTTAAAAATCCCTTAAGTATGACAAACCAAATAAAGAAATTCCTTGTTTCTAAATAGAAATATATGTTCTCGTATTTATGAACTCAGTGATAGTTTCAAAATACTCGTATCATTTCTTCTCAGATTTTCCTGGAGTGTGAACAACGTAACAGTATATTTGAAAGAAGTGCGAATAACGTGTTCAGAGTAATATATTCAACTGGCTTTGCAGTCAAACAATAGTGTTTCTATATTTATTTGTTTATGTTTATTTCAAATTTGAGGGATGTTGAAGCTGAGCTTATTTTTTACTTTACTGTATTCAGTCCGTCAACAGTACATAGTTGCTTTATTTAAAAAATATGAACCATGTATATTTAAATACAGGATTTATATTTCGATAGGTTTGTTCAATTAACCACTCTACACAATTGCATGACCCATAGGATATCAACATGAATGTATACCAAAGCTCTAATGCTTCTTAATCGACTAGAACTATTTATGCATGTGGGTTTGCCACACCTTTATACCTATACTTAATAAAGGAATTTAAATTTGTTTGTTATTTTTCTTTGTAATTTTAAAAATGCAACGTTTCAAATGAACGTAACAATCATTTAGTTACTCTTTAAACTTAAAGTTTAAAAAAATTCAATTTTGTTATTTTTTAATTGAAATTCTATTTAATTTTTAAACTTTGCGTGGATTATGTAACTTTCACAATAACTGTTGATTTGTTTTTAACCTTAACGAATTAATTAATTTCTAAATCAGTTGAATATCTGTGTACAAATTGCTGTTAGTATTTATTATTTCCTCAAATATTTCGAAATTAAAGAAGAGAAGAGCAAAATCTAAGGTTCATCTTAGTGACTATATTACATTGTAGTGATTTTTAACTATATTTTCTGTTATATTATTCCTTACTACTTTATGTTTTGTATGTGTATAAGATGTATTCAATTTGCTTTTATTTATAAATATTAGTTCATTTCAGAGTCGTTAAGTTGTACAAAAGTATAAAGATTATTTATACAAATTTATTGAAAGCTTCATCCGAATTTTAGCCGTTCCAGTTTTTTCATTTAGAGATAAACAAACGAAAATCAATCACTTTTTAAATGATAACTATAAACAACATTAATTATTATTAAATTTAATTGAAACATAATATCTAAATAATTTAAATGAACCAAAACTCTGAGAGGTACCAATTATAATATGAATTTAATTGATAATTTGAATTTCTCTTATAAATCTTTGATACTTTCCAATAATGTGTGTACTTCAAGTAAATTGTTTTTACATAGCTTGTGACTGACTACATTTTTCTTGGAATAAGAGAAAATATAATCCAAAAAAGCAGTAAGACTACGAAAAAGATATATTAAAATTACCTGATACTCTGAAATCATTGCATTTTTACATTTGCTAATTATACTAATATCGTTGATGTGTTTACTAATCATAGCGGTATTTGATTGGCACCTTCCAAATGTGTTTATTATGTTTCTTCGACATTATTTTTATTAAATAAACTACAGTATATTCCTAAACAAATTATCAACAATTTTGGTAAGGTGTTGGTACTGTAACAGTATTTAAAAATGTTTAGTAATTATATTTAACACACATATAATTCACCATTAGTAAATTCTGAGTCTCTACCAAGTTCGACAAAACCTCAGTTTACCCTCACTATCAAGATAATTGCAACTTCCTTTTAGGAAAGTTAGCAATGATATTAACATACGCACATTGTGTCAGTTTGGGATAATATTGATACAATATAATACCACTTATATACTTTTTGTCTAGGCAGAACCAACTGTGATTATACTGAAAACATACTTACGTGTATATTGTATTTATAATATAACTTTACGAACTGGAAACATTATCTTCCTGTTGCAATACTGGTAAGTGTATTTAAGAGATTGTACATGGTAAGAATATGTGAAGGATGTCAATATTTGTATTTCATTTTATAATCAATTCCATTTGTATAAAGAACTAGCTGACCCGTACGGCGTTGCCCGTGGTTGTAGGTATTTTCAGTCTTTTTCACGTAATTGTAATTCTTTTTTAAGTGTTCGTTGAATACCTGTGCGTATCCTACTGTGGTCATAAAAAAAGTCTACGCTATTTAGGAAAGCACTGAAAATTGTATTCCTGTAAACTACTATCTAACATGAAAAAGCTTTAAATATATCGTTTTAATTTATATTTTTTACTAAGTTTGACTTTCACTTGATTTCATTGACAATGTTGCGAGCACCTACGGCCTTAGAGGAAGCTACGTACCAAATTTCATTCCAATTCGTTCTTATAGGAATTTTTAGTAACTTTGACCCCCCCCCCTCCCCAAACCACCCTAAAATTTCGAATTTCTTTTAAGCCTTTCTTAGCGAGGGTTTAAGTTAGCTGGGGGTCGTAGAAAAGATATTTGAATCACTTTGTAACATCCGCGTTAATTTATGATGTAACAAACTGGTTCAAATAGAGTTTGTAATTTTAAATGTATAGGCCTAATTAGTATAAGATATATATTGTTTAGTATTTAAATATACAATATACAGTATGTATCAAAATAAAGCTACGAATGTGATATTTTAATGGCATTTAGTTTAATTCAGATGGTTTGTTTAGTTTTCAATAAAATATGTTTAAACTCGTGTATGTTTATGGTTATGCATGGTGTCAAATAATTTGTTTGTTATTATTATTATTATTGATAGCGAAAATATGTTTTGAAAAGTATTACAAATTTCATAGTTATGATATATTTTATATAAACAATATTTTAAGCAGCATATTTCTAAGTAGGCCTATATAGATATTTAATAAAAAATGTTTGAGTTGAATTATAATTCTGTAAGCATTATTATTTGTGTTTGTTTATAGTTTTTCAATCTAACCTTAAAAAGCTGTTGGTTTTGAAGAGTATTAAAGTGATTATACATTTGATAAGTAATGCTGCTATGGTAATACATGTAAACAAACATAAGCTTTTTATACGAACAGCTGTTTTGTGAGCTATGGTTTTGAGTTCATACAATAAATGCTGTTCAGTTTTTTCCAAATTTGAAACTTTTTCGGGAAACTTTTCAAAATTTTCTTTACGTATAAACCTTCTATGAACTACTACAAACATTTTAAGACCAAAAATAGCCAAATCGATCCAGCCGTTCTCGAGTTTTAGTGAGACTAACGAACAGCAATTCATTTTTATATATATAGATAATAACATAAGTAGCTGAGTATACTTGAAACGCTTAATAATACAACTAAACTTAAGTGTTTTTTATTGCACTTAATTTGGCATTACTGTAGGAATGTTATTTGAGACGTATACTAAACTAGCTGACCTGTTCGGCGTTGCCCGTGGTGGTTAGTATTTTCAGTCTTTTTAACGTAATTGTATTCTTTTTAAGTGTTCAGTCAGTGAGTGGTATTTGGCTTTTATATATATAGATCTTAAATAATAAAAACACTATTGTCATAATAATAAAAGATCTGAAATTATGATTTTAGTAACTTAGGTCCCCCAAACCCATCCTAAAATTTCGAAATTTTGCATACCCTTTCTTATTGAGCACCTACGGCCCGAGAGGAAGCTACATACCAAATTTCATTCCAATCCGTTCGGTAGTTTTGAATAAATCGTGATTTAATAACTCTCATCCCCCAAAAAACCCCTAAAATTTAGAATTTTTTCAAACCCTTTCTTAGTGAGCACCTATGGCCCTAGAGGAAGCTACATACCAAATGTCATTCCAATCTGTTCGGTAATTTTGGAGAAATCGTGATTTAGTAATTTTTACCCCCCAAACCCCCTAAAATTTCCAATTTAAAAAAATCATTTTTTAGTGAACACTTATGGCCCTAGAGGAAGCAACATACCAAATTTCATTCCAATCCGTTCGGTAGTTTTGAAGAAAACGTGATTTAATAACTTTGATCCCCCCAAACTCCCCCTAAAATTTCGAATTTTTTCAAACCCTTTCTAGTGAGCACCTATGAAACTACATACCAAATTCCATTCTAATCCGTTCGGTAGTTTTGAAGAAATCGTGATTTAATAACTCTCATCCCCCTAAACCCCCATAAAATTTCGAATTTTGTTAAACCCTTTCTTAGCGACCCTAGAGGAAGCTGCATACCAAATTTCATTTCAATCCGTTCGGTAGTTTTTGAGAAATCGTGATGAGTGAGTGAGTGGTATTTCGTTTTTATATTACATAGACTGAGTTCGTTGTTCTTGCAAATAACCTACATCATTTAACGGTATTTAGAATACCGTATGTCGATTGCAGGTAATAGTCACTAATAACAGTTACGACGTATTCAGTTACGTATACGTAGCATAATCAGTTACGACGAATTCTATTGTCCAGGAAAATATGTAGCCTACAGTAAAATTGTATATTTTCGAATCCACCTTTATACGTATTATAGATACAGTGTCCTTATTTCCTCAACCAAAATTTGGGAAATGTCATACCATAGAATTATCAAACGTTTAAAAAAGTGTGTCCTTGATATAATAATATATTAATCTTGATATTGGTTCCTCCGTAAAGTATTAGTAAGAGTTCCAATAAAATTTGAATAAAACGAAAATCATAATTTTAAAAAGATATTTGAGGCTTTGACAGTTTTTGGGTAAATTGTTGGAGTCGTAAGGTCGCCTTAATTATATTCCAAAACTTAATTAAAAATAATATAAAAAATTAAACTAATCCCAACATAACATTGTAGTAAATTATTTAGTCAGTTTTATCTGTTATTGTATAATTACTAAACAAGGGATATGCAAGTTAAGGCTATCCGTCATTTAATTTTTCATTTATATATATATATATATTTATATTATTGCTTAATATCGTTTTTAGAAAATGTTGACTTTATTCTTACAGCATTAAAAAGTTTCAAGTATGGAAATTATTTTAGTTTCTTCCCTAAAATATAGTTCTGAAGTTATAAATAATTGTTTACAGTTGTTTATATAAATTATACATTTTTTAAAGTATAAATGATTACAGTTTGAATAGAATAAAATAATGAAGACTTCTGATAAAACTTTTTAAAATTATTATTAATGAAGATTGACATAAACTTAAACACATGAATAGGTACATAAAACATAGATACATCACTATTTGTTGAATGTTTGCTCTAAATATACTATTCGTATTTATGTTTAAATGTGATCTTTTTGTTGTTCAATGATTCCAGGAAATCTGAAAGAAAATGTTATTTTAAAAATATCGCTGATTTCATGCATTTCAATTTGCAAACAAGAGTTTTTTTATCATCTAGTGTGTCGTACTAACATGATTTCTAATGAATATTCTTTTTTAAATATTTATATTACTACTTTAGTTGACCCAATAGTTTCAACTTACAAAATTTAAATATTTTCTATGATCAAGGTTTTGTTTAGCAGTATTTATATTGAATAGTAATTATGAAAATAAAAATATAGGAAATAAGAAAATTCTTGTAATGTACGTTTTCCATTTAAAACATCTTGAAATTCGTTTAAATGTAATTAGTATAGGCTTATTAAAGACGTAACATCTGTAAGAACTTGTACATCTAATTTATAAGAAACAGCAAACAACTCTATCTGGCTAGTAAGGAGGTGACCTTACTACTTAAAATGCCCAATTGTTCACTTCATTGAAATATCAGTTAAAAGCATTACCTTTAGGTGTTTAAAGTAAAACATTTAAAAATATACATTAAAAGTGTTTATAAAACTCGCTTGAGATTGAATAAACATTATATTGTGAATAAATTTAAGATATGAATATTTAATATATTTATTATGGTTTAAGAAAGGAAATTAAGGCTAAACACCCCGGCAGTAGTTCCAAATACTGCCGCCACGTAGCGCTTCAAAATTATGAAAATTCATTTTACTGATTACTGCAATTTAAAAAAAAATAAGGAAATCGGCCGGATAGAATGGCTGTACTGACTGCCACAAGTTTTCATAAATTCTTTTAATATATAGATGAAGCTAATTTTTTTACGTAATTACGATTTTCTTTTTCTATCATTGATCTCTAATTTTATTTCTTTGAATGTACGTAATAATGATATTATTTTTTAAACGTTAACCTCCAACTTAACTTTTTGTGTCCACTTCAATAATATCAAATTTTAATTATAAATTATAATTAGTTTATGTTAAAATAAAATGCTTACTTTTTTTCTAGCTGGCATAATTACCTGGGGACAAGTGATTTACTATATTACCTTAAATAACAATATGTACATAAACGTTATTCCCGTATCAAACAACTGTACTTCGGGAGTCGTGGCGCGGCACCTCCTAGCGCTCATTTAAAAGTCCGATTACATAATGATGTAATCATTTTATCACAAATCGGTGAATTGGATAGTTTAGATCAATTCATTGGCTACAACTTTCCCGCTGGAAGTTTGTTTATAACCCAAAAATAAAAACTTCTCGCTTAGTAACTTTTTCATGTCAGTCTGTGATAATTCTCAAATATTTTCAATTATTAAAATTCGAAACACCTGTTAAAATAAAAGTTTTTTATACTGTTAGAATCCGTACTTTATGTAGATTAAGAATATCAAAATTGTATTTTACTGAAGCCTTTCCATCGAGTTAAAACAGCGAGTTAACGACTGCGCACGCACTACTCAAATATTACCAGCTGGCGTGTATCAGCATGGTGACGTCAGAGTGAAACTGGTGGCACAGTGCCGAGATCAAAGAAACGGTTTAGCCCTTGTTATAGAGCCCTGGTTTTCTCCATAGCGGACATTTTGTTTTTTCACTAAATAATTTGTATCTAGAGAACGGTTTGACCGATTGACTTAAAACTTGACATAAAGTTTACCTAACAATGATATATTTTAAGTAAAATAAGTGATTATATCCATTAATGCGTTTTAAAATGGTGACTGTTAAAAAATTGCAAACCTGAATTACCCAAAAACCAAACATTTTTATAAAATGTTTCAAGTCATCTTTTTTGTAGTCCTTTTTATTCTGTATCGGCTCTTTAACATAACTATTATCCGTCATTCGATTGTTTTTACAGTAACACTATCCGATGATAAATCAAAAGGGCTATAAAAAAGATGTCTTGACATTTTTTTGTTAAAATGTACCGTTTTTGGGTAATTTGGGTTTGAAATTTTGAAACAGTCGCCATTTTAAAACGCATTATTTATTTTAAATAGATCATTGCTAGGTCAACTTCATGTCAAGTTTGAACTCAATCGGTCAATCCGTTCGGTAGATATGAATTATTTTGTAAAAACACATACAGACAGTCAGACGACAAAGTACAATAGACCAAGTTTTGTATTGTGAAATTTATTTGTCTCGATCCCAGGATTAATTCATTTTAAACAGTTGTAGACACATTAAATTAAATACACAGATTAAAAACGTTTAACATACCTTATAATTAAATTAAACATAAGTTAGATGAAATTGGCTACATAAATATGTTTACATCAACAGAGGAGATATACTCTTTAACTATTGGTTAGCATTTGAATTACATTTCTTTATTTGTTCGTTTTCATCATTTCTCACAAAAACGTAAACGGATCATAAACGTCTTGGGTTGTGTGTTGTTTGGGAGCTGGGAGCTGCGAGCCGCGAGGATGGGTTGTATGTGCCTGTGAGGAGAGAGAGAGAGAGAGAGGGGGGAGAGAGAGAGAGAGAAGGCGCTACGTCGCGTCGCGTCGGTGCGTGCGCGTGTCAGTTAGCTGTTCAACGAGTGACACAACGTTGGAACTAAAAACGCGTTTCTGACAAAACCGTTCAACCGATTTGTTTGAAATAAACTTTAAAATTATTCAAAAAAATTTGCCCTAAAAATGACTACCTGTTTTAGTCAAATTTTGACGTATTTTAAAAGTTATTAATTGTAAAAATTTATTAAGTAATGTTTTCGAAAATTAGAAAGCATAGCGCCTTTAACAACTTTATACTGATTACA
This sequence comes from Philaenus spumarius, assembly GCA_018207615.1. Classification (NCBI taxonomy): domain Eukaryota; kingdom Metazoa; phylum Arthropoda; class Insecta; order Hemiptera; family Aphrophoridae; genus Philaenus; species Philaenus spumarius. Next base: position 73,093 of record JAGFPH010000189.1, on the reverse strand, counting down.
AAACAGTTTTATTTTTTCAAATCGGATAAAAAATAAATGAGTAATCAATAAAATTAATTTGGCCACGACAGTGCTGCTATCTATTGGGCTAAAATCACAACTTTTTTTGTACTGTTTAGCCTTAAAATCAGATTGCCAGCATATTAGCCGACGAATGTTTTAAAGAAAATCTATTCGTTGTACTAACGTAAGCACTTAGCATATGCAGGTACCAAATGATACCTGGTATCACTTATAAGTAGGTAAGTAGCTTATACAGAGTGTTTATAAAGTAACTTAACCCCCGTTATTATTTTTGTTACTGAAAATAAGTTAACAAAACTTTGTATATATCTTGTGTTGCATAACAGAACAAAATTTTGGACATATCTGAACCTTTATGATTTGTGTGGCTTGCGGGGGGTAGGGGATTAAAATTTTAAAATATAAAGGTAGGTCATGTAATACACCATTGAAAAGCTTATTAAAGACAAACAAGACTTAGTATCTTGCTTCGTTTCAAAGCAATGGACAATCAAAATTCTAATCAAAGTTTCAAACGGAAAACAACATCAAATATAGTGATGATAAAGTGCATTTAAAAATATCTTATAATGACAGTATTTCTAATGAATAAATAGCTTAACTTGTTATAAGGGAAGTAAAAATACTAATAGGTAAAAATTTTTAAGGAATTAAATAATTATTTATCTTTTACAGTACTATATACTCGAATAGTTTACCTAACTAGACTTGAATAAACCACAGAATCTATATTTTTTAATGAGAACAAAACCCTAAGCTTTGAATGCAAAAGTTGCATAATTAAATGGATTTGATTAATACAATCAAGCCATTGCAGTAGATATTCAAGAATTCGTCCACACGGAAAATCGAATCCAATAATAATGACGACAGTATTACAATAGCTTATATTATACAGTGTTAATTAACTGTGACGTATATACATAATAGACTGCTGATCAATAGTGTGGTTACAGTGTTACATTACTTAAAATTCAAATATTACAAATATATACAAAAACAAGAACGTAATTTATGTATTGATTTGTAGCTTTTACTGGATGTATTTCAAACATTTTAATTGCTGATTGGCAGGGACTTATATAAAGTTCATTCACTTTTACTTGGTCAATAAATAGGTGTTTAAATGAAAACTACTGAAAGAATAGATTTAGTGCATTTTATAGAGTGTGATAGTCATAAATGTAAATAAGGTATTGTAATCTACCATAAAAATATTAATTATGCAAATAAGTATATGGCCACTACCTCAAAGTTTACTTTTAAAAACATTTTTCTTTAAGGCTTGTACCAATTCTTTCGACTTTGTAGTAATAATGGCAAAATGCCATGTTTCTAGTTCGAAAAATTGTAACTTTTAAGTTATTTTATCAATCATTCAAGTCCTTATGCCATTATTCATCAAGCAAAATTTTAGTCACTATTTGTATTTTTTTTAAACAAAGTACTTAAATTTTATAATAAGTGTAATAGTACGAATTGAAGAAGCAGTAAGAATTAAAGTAGGTGAGGTATTGATAGTAGGAATTAAATTAGGTGAGGAAATAGTAGTGAAGATTTTACTGTCGAAAACTGAATGTAGTACGAATTAAAATTAGCGTGTGTTATTACTTAGTCGAATAAATGATATAATATCGTAAATTTCCTGACACATTCAACGAGTTGTTTGTCATTCATTGTAAAAAAAATCACGTCCATGAATTTCTAAAAATATCGTTGGGAATGAATTGAAAAAGCACAGCAGCGATACTGAAGTAGCACTGACAACACTGATACACACATACGCCGGACTTGTGGGAACCCCTCTATTCAAATCCTTAAAAAATATTGTTTTTCACTGACACGGAAACACAGCACTGACACGTTACGGATCTGTGCAAATGGACCTTAATATCCAATAATATAGAACGTTATACTATTTACCGTAATAAGAAACAAACAATAGTACATACATATTATAATCGAGCTTGACCCGTGAGAAATATTATTTCTAAAAGTAAACATAAAAATACAGAACACAATTCTCACAAAAAATACGTTTATATGTCAAACGAATTTCAACGAAAAAGTCGTCATCTTCAGTGACACATGAGCTGCAACTAAATTATAACTGAAGATGACGAAATCGTCGTTGAAACGCGTTTGACCAATAAACCTATTTTTGTGGGAATGTTGTTCTGTATTTTTATTTTTACTTTTAGAAACAATAGTACGTTCGGTTTATAAGAGTCCCGGTTATCCGAGCCCATACTAACCTCGTTCCGGGTTAACCGAGGTGGTCAAAAATTCAAAAAATATAAAGTTCGGAAGTTTAGTTTGCGGTAGACGCATGCGTTAAAGTAACTGCGCAAAGTGAAATCCACATATGTAGCGGCAAATCTACTGTACTGTACTTATATTATTAGTCACATATACTGTTTCGTCAAAAATGGTTCCGGTAAATAAAACGCACAGTTTTTAATCATTATTAAACACTGTACAATACAGTAATTCCAATGCTTTGCTAATCATCAATACAATTTTATTAATGTTTTTTTCACTAAATGTCACCTTGTTTAATAAAGTAGTGTAAAAGTAGAAACGGCGCACAATCGAGCGAGTTCTGTTAAACATAAAACACTTATGGGCTTCTTCAAGAATTTTTTTTTAACTTGAACATGTACTATGCACTTTTTTATCATTTTGTATTTGTATTTTATTTTTATTTGTATGTTACTTTTTCATTTGATAATGCAGTAGATCTTTTTCACATCTTTGAGCACGTTGTTATTGATTTCACCACTTTACCATACGTTTCCCTCTAGAGTCCGTGTTATCCGAGTTTTCGCTTATCCGAGGTCCACATTATTTCGGATAGTCGAGGTTCTACTGTACTTAAATAATAATAAAAATTAACAGGAGGTGACATTTATGATTTTATAAAAAAACGCGACATAAAGTCATTCGTTTCAAACTAGTGTACGCTATTCCCTTTAGGTAAATGAAATTATTATTATTTCCATAAACATATAGCACGTTTATTTAGCTGTGTTTTGTATTAAGTAGAGTGAATAACACATTTGCAGCGTGTTTGTTTAATTAAAGTTTGGTTTTGTGGTTGTGGTTCGGTTTCAATGTACAAAATAAACCACAATTAGGGGAAATACAAAGCTAAATTTACGTGTTTTTAAATATGGCATAAAACGCAAAATTAAATTCTGTTATGGAAAATAAATGTGCATTAATATTTAGTATGTGTCCATTGCACTATAATTACATCTTTGTTATAGCATTATGTAGCTTTGTTTAAACTAGCTTACTATAAACATTTATTTGCACCTTACCGCAGGCGCAAGTCCTGCATGAAATCATGTGGGTGAAAATGACACACTCACAGATCTAAGTTTTGTACGCTTTCTATAATTTATTTTATTTTACTGTAGTGCAGCACAAAACAATAACGTTTAAAGAATATTTATTCACATTTAGTAGGCCATGTAAGATTAATAATCAGTTTGTTTGATATATTATATATATTTTTGTTTTTTTGTGACTTTTTAATTTGAACAAGTGATGCTTTTTTTAACATATATACTACGTCATAAATCAAGCTAGTTAATACATAATAATATTAACATAAAATTAATATCTTGAACAAAACGTTATATTTATTATATGGGTTTTTAAGTTACTGGTTTAACTAGATCAACATTTTATAACTAATTTTATGACATAATATCAGTTATTTATATTTACAAAAATTATAAAAGGTAATTTTCAGTAAAGTAATTACACATTTGTTGAAAGTGTTTTACCTTTCTAAATAAATACAACTAAAAACATAAAATGTTGTGAGTGCATTATAATTTAATGAAATTAATACCGGTACCTTAAATTTAAACATTGGTACAAAGAAAAGTATTTTCTAAGCAATCAGTGATTAGAGATTGAAACGCCCAAACTATAATTTCAGGAAATAACGAAAATATTTATCATAGGTCGCCGTGGAAAAGTATCAAGGTAAAAATTATAACAGTATTTCCTTGAAATAAGACATTTTGTTTAGAAATAATTTCTAAACTTTTCACAGTTAGAGATTTATAAACTTAATTTTCTGATAGTTTAAATCTGCCTTTCTGCCAGTTTTCTGATCTTTCTGTACCATGGAAAGATTTCCTACTTATTCAACAATACATTTATGTACTTATAACTTCTGCAGTATTGATTTTTACTACTGACGCAGAAATTTCATTAGTTAAACATGTGTAGTAAAATAAAACGACTGGAGTTATAGTTCCAGCAAATAAACACTAGTTTATAGAGCTGCATTGCAAATTATACACACAAGTTCAACCGATTCTTCTCTTTTTTAGGATTGAACTGAATACAAACGTATATTCTTTTGCAATTGCACATTTTTATTATAAGGATGTTTTTCAGAATTGTAGAACACATGCTAAAATATTGAGCATTTTTTTAAATTCAGGAACGTTGTATTAACGATTTACTAATTTCTAACTTGAAGAAAGATTATGTAATTATAATCCGAATCGCAAAGAATTACAAATCTAAAATTTCTTTCTATTTTATATTACTCCATGTCATTATTGTCCGACAGCAAAAAAATGCAGAAAACATTAGCAATTGGAAGGAATTTTGTATACCCTGTCCGTTCATCGAAATAGTTATCGCACTCTATGTCATGAACAAAATTTCAACGTCAAAGTACAAAGATGTTTATGGATAGAATTTATTTATGAGAATGTGTGATCTGACCTCTTTTTCGTCAGTTGTTCAGTATCAATTCAAGTTTTCTAATCAGATTAAATTTAGCGTAAATTTGTATTAATGTTAAACACAGTTATTGTTTTATTGAAAAATATATACTTTTTCGTTTCCGATACAAACTGAGTTTAAACCTACAAGGACAATTATCCAAAGAAAATCAAAATCACCTTAACTCAACTACGATGCTGTAAAAATAATTTAAGAATGCACTTTTACATTTTTGTACAATTTTGGTTTAAATTTAATTATATTAACATTATAAGAAAAAATGCTGATAGTTTGAACAATATTTATACAGGCCTTCAAATATCTTTTTAAATTTATTAAATGCAGTGAAAGTACAAGTACTATTAAGTACTTAAGAGCCAAGTTTAATTAATTAACTTATTTAGTTAATTTATTAATAATTGTTAAGCAATAAGATGTTGGTGAACTTTTAACATATTTATTTTATAGCTGAAACGTGTTAAAAGGCTATACTGTGACCTGATTTCTTTAACTGTCCCAGTTTAAGTCTTAAAACATGTGTTTATTAGCCGAAAAATAAGCTTAAACCAATAAGCAGTGTATTTAAGATTATTTATATTATTTCGTTATTCTAAATAAAACTAAATCCATACCAAACGTATGAGAGATGTTTCATTCAATTTTACAAAAGTTTGTTTAGTCGAAGGCCTTAATTAAATTGAACATTGCAAACTAACAAAAACTTTACATATTTATAATATTTGACATAATTATAATAAGGTCTAAAGGGTACATTACGTATCACATTGTAATAAATTCAAAATGCGTAAAATGATAAGATCTTCTAACTTACAATCTTACAATATTCTAAGCCGAATTCAAAATGTATACTTATAAAATGAAACACATTTCAATACTGATTACAAGAAAATTACTTCTGTTAGAGGAGTAATGTAATTCTTGTATAAGCATCCCAAAAGATTGGAACTGATATTTTTTCAAAATTTATTTGATTCTTTGGTAAAATACCTTTTCACACTTAGTCAACATCATTCATTTGCATTGGAAAAAACCTGAAGTAGTAAAATCGTTCTAGTTTATTTATTGTGCGTAAGGATCACTGTTACTTCATATCTATCTAACAAATTAACAACATATATTTTCTTATTTTGTTAATATGTTTTATAATCTTTTAGTCTTCATACCATTTGAAGAATTACATTTTAGTAGATTTTTGCGAAGAGCAGCAGAATTATGAACTTATTTTCATAAAGAAAAATTATAAAATAAAACAACAGTTAGTATAAAAATATAGACGTTTAACTTTTAATTGTTCACATCTTATTAAGATGAACAATGAATTGTGTTTAGATTTTTTATGAAACTATTTGAAAACAGTTTAAACAGATAACTGTGTTAGGGAAATATATCAAACTATATTAACAAATTATACAATTCTGTGTCAAAACCACAAACAGATAGAAATAGTATTATCAGATGCATAATTTCACAATTTATTAACCTCAGTTATATACTTAAAACTACAATTTGCTAAATAATATTACTATTACACACAAAATTTCGTTCTATCACTTCAAAGTAGAACATTTGTGTAATGCAACATTCACTCTAAGCACGCACAAGCAATAGAACAGCCGAGTCTGTGTACAAGAACACGAAATGACTTATTAAAAAAAAAACACGTTCAGGTTTATATTTATTTACATACATGTAAGAAAATTACATTTATGAAAATGGCTTATAAATAAAAATCGTAAAACGAAATAAAAAACCTTATCAGACTTTTAACTTTATTGTCTTGTTCTTTGCGTTATTTATTTTCTGCAAGAATTATTTCTATTTAAATATACTACTTCAATTGTGCCATTTTGGTTATTACAAACACCTTAATTTAATTATTTTTGTCAAACCTTTTATGTGCGAACTTTTCTAAAGTGTTTTTTAGAGAGTTGTTTTAAAAAATTAATCAAATTCTCTAAACAACATTGAGTTTATATCATTTTGCTGAAATATTATTTTATATTTTATTGAAAATGTTTAATTTAACAGAAATGAATTGGATAATGTCAATACTTTTTTCGCTATATCAAAAGCGTTATGAAAAACATATTGAAATAATAATGATGCTGCCTGTGGCAGAGAAACATGTAACCACATAAAAGGTAAAGTAAAAATAGAGACTACAGTTGACAGCAAATAAATAATATATATGAAATAATGTATCGATTAGTGAAATAATATTCTTTCGATTTGAATAATGCTATTGCTATAATATTTACAATTATTATTAATAAAGTTTATTTTTTTTTACAATATATCGTCGCCTAGTATTGTTAAAAATTAACAATTTTCAAACATACTACCATGTTTTCTATATTGCATTTAAAACCTGGCAGTGAAATTATTATTTTATTAATTATTCCAATTTACATACAAAAAGCCGAAACATAACTTTTCACTTTTCACTATTATTTGGCTAAAACCGAACGCTAGTAACTAACTGTAAGCCGAAACCAAGCAATTTTTTAGGTTTTAATTTTGTAGCAGACTAGACTAGCGAGTATAATCAATTTGACGCTCTGCTCACGACTTAAGCAAAATGAGTGTAATCCGTATGATGTGGATTAATCGACTAAAGACCTTTATTGGTAGCCTGAGCTTTAATCTGTTTACAAAATGAAATTGTAAAACAAGTGTAATTGAATGGAAATGTGTAACACAGTCAAACCACAAAAGTACTGCACTATTAGTAAATCCGAGTCGCTACATTAACTCATGAACTGCAATAATAAGCTTAGGTTTCCAGTACTATAAAGCAGTGACGTACAATGCAATAATATAAATATATTTAAACACGTTAATGTAGTTACAACTCACTAGTTACTTTACTTAATCTCAAATCTCAAACAGAGCAACTATAGGATGATTAACCATACAAACGGTAAAATACTATTACGTTATTGAAAATATGGTGATTTCTTTATAAACATTAATTAATTCTTACATATCTTTTAAACGTTTGTTTCAAGACTGTAATTACATTCAAAAGGCCAATTAGTATTTTAATCGGATACAGGACTGCATTTTATTTTCATTGAAGTAGGTGTAGTAAATGCATTATTAAATAGCTTAAATAAAGACAAAGTAAATAGAAAATACATCTACATAAACTAAGTTACGAAGTTGCAAATTTAACATTTTTTTAAAGCCACAAAAAGCTTATTTGAACTAATATTTGTCGAAGCCATTAAAGAAACCCTTCTTTATGAATATTGAGTTAAAATACAAGATTGTGAAAATATTTTGATCTTAAAAAATGTTTATAGTTTTCTACTGCTGTATTATTTTTTTTTTATATTTGAAAGTTACACAATTAATCGTCTTATTAGGATCAAGAAAGATGCTGAAAACTGGTTATCTATTGTCAACTGCTTAACGAGAGTATTAGATTATATTTGTTGTAACTTTTCTTAAGAACATATTGTAATACTGTAACCCAAAATTAAAGCCACAAGAGCATTTTGTACTTCAAATAAACCAATGTGTAAACTGTAAACCTTGTGTAATTAAACAAATGTATTGAATAAATTCAAGCCGGTTGATCTCTAGGAATTAATAGATTAGTAATGATATCGCACTCAGTTCTATAATAATCTTAAAGTTATAGAGTGCTAATTAACTGTAAGGTATCAGGTGGTTTCTGGATGGTAAAAGTTAAAATATATCAAAAAAAATAATTTGTTCAGTTGTAAATCTGTTTTAATATTATTTAAAAATATTTTAACTATGTCAAAACTTTTAAGGAAATAAAACAAATATTTAAGTAAGGTTATTAATTTATTAATTTATATCTTACAGCTGATCTAAACAAGTATTAATTGCTAATCAGCCGAAATTTTGCTATACGGCTTTTATGTGTTTAATGGGACTTGAGCATCTTAAAATTGAAAATAATACAATAAGATAATTATCTTATGGTGTTCTATCTTTTGGTTCTTGGTAGGCTAAAAGTGAGGTTAGGGGTCAGTATACAGACTAAACAAAACTATGTAAAAAGGCACATTATTAAAATTATATCTTATTAGATTAATGTTTTCACAATTAGTTACAATATACCTTTTAACCAACCGCTTTTGTAAGTATAAAAATAGATAAACTACCAAATGTTTGAAAATATACTATTAGCAGCTTGCGTACCAAACTCGGAGGTCAATATTTCCAGTTAAAGTCTGAAAAATAGGAAGTTGGTACTTTTTGCCTTAAAACAAATAAAAAACAACACAATTTAAAGATCTTAGAATAATTATTATTTGAAATGTAGGACAAATTTAAAAAGCTGCTTATAACAGCTTTATCCACAGGCTAATATCATTAAAAGTCAAGGAGGAAGATTATCATAATGAATTAAACACAATAAAATACGTAGCAGTGGCGAACGGTTACATGGTTGGTATTATCCTTTAAAAACACATAAGAAAGAGAGAAAATCCGCCAAAAGAACAAAATGGAAAAATGTTTACATCCATAAAGTATAGGGTGATCTTACCTAATACCTTAACATTGCAAAAATTATATCTAACCACAACGTTCCGTACTTCTAACAAGATTAGCACTATAATTAAACCACAAAAAAAAGCAATCTCGGTAGTGCAGAAATCAGGAATGTACAAAATCAATTGTAACAAATGAGAATGTTTCTATATAGGTCAAACCGACAGACAATTTAAAAAAACTGTTTAAGGATCCTAGTAAAGAGCAAATCTAATTACGCACCCCCATATTATGGAACACAACCATTCTTATTCTAATTAATTTTGATGCCAATTTTCAATCATTACTCATATGTAAGAAGAGTATTCAAATGGACACGATGGAAGAATATGAAATTTATAAAGCCAGAAAAAGTCCGGAGCTTATGTTAAATGACTAATTAAACTTCCATTCGAATTTGATGTAGCCTATATAAAGCAATGGCAATAGATAAGAAAAGCAAATATGAGCGATATTACACGTTAAATACTTCTGTTACGACGTCTTCAGTGGCCGACGATGTGCACACGCCGAGTTATAGAGTATATAAATTATTGTGCTTGTATATTTGTGTTTGTGTTATGTTGACTGTATATTTATTGTCATGTGTTAACGACCTCAGTAGAGCGAGAATCATGATGGAATCAAGTTCCGAAACGTTTCATGAACAAGTAAGTAAATTACTTAAGTAATAAAAGTCTCACAGATGGACAAAATTACACTTTTTAACAAAGGGTGTTATGTAGGTTTTCTTCAATTTCTTATAATAGGCTGTACTTTTCATTTCCGTATACAATTAAATACGGAATTTACCAAATTCTGAATCAATGGATAAGTCGCTTACTATATAGTTATGCTTTAAATTCTCTGCTCTTAAATTTTATATTTCAAATTTGTATGTGCACTTCATTAAATTTCAAGGTAACTCTAAACCATCCCTGCTTTCTGTTACCCATGCACTAAAAACGTCTGCTAGTTAGCAAATAATAATATTTATTAATGAAAAAGGGATTTAACCTGGGAAAGCTTAGAGTACACAATACACATAATAACGAAATAACAAAAATTAATGTATACAAAACGGCATTAAGTAAAAAATATAGGTACCAATTTACATATTTAAATAACATAAATTATCAATCTTGGTATTCGATTCTCTCTTTTGTACTGTTTATTTATTTTTATATTATAATATTTTTAATTATTAATTTATTTTTCCTACAGCTGTTTAATAAAGTGATTGTTGTTGGACAGTCGCAGCAGTGGGCAAACTGCATGTGTTCAGCGTCAAGTTATTTTTGCGCTTTGTATTACTTTACCGCACGGCTAAACAGCTGGTTTACTATAGATGGATTTATTAGACGGCGACCTGGGCGGAAAATCTTGCTCATGTAGGAAAGGTAGGTGAAGGTTCCCCACCACCGTGCACCTCGTATTTGCTGCTGAGATCTGAAAAGAGGATATGACTGGGGGATGGGGTTGCGTCGGCGCACGAGGTGCGCGATGGTGGGGAACCTTCACCTACCTCTCCTACATGAGCAAGATTTTCCGCGCAGGTCGCCATATAATAAATCCATCTATAGTAATACTTTTCGCACTCCAGCTGTTTACTTTGCGCACTGTCCGCTGTAAACAGCTGCAGTAGTCTATGTTTTTAAAATATTGATTGTTATAGAACTAACCTCTGTAAAACAGATCTTTTTGAAAACTAAAACATTAATTTAAAAAGTAGCTGTAGGAAAAACGTTGCGTGTATCACTGGTGCGAAAATTATTTTGTCTCATTCGATAAACTTTTCAAAAACACTAGATAAACAAATAAGTATAACTAACTACTAAACTGTTATTTTTTAAGTTTATTATTATTATACATATTACTATGTTTACAGAACTAAAGAATTAATAAGTATAAATGATTCATAAGCTTAAATACACATACCACAAAGAGGATTTTATTTCAATTATGTTGTGAAAAAGTTAATTTGATTTTAGGTTTTATATTAACCAAAATAATTAATTGTTTTATAAGCGCGGTTTACTATCTGTAGCTGAATAAAGTGAGTTGTGAATTCCATTCAAAAATAATAACTTGTTATTTTCTTTTAAAAATACAAGTAAAATATCGAATAAATTTCAAAAAATATTCAAGAAAATTTTGTTTTAATTAACACACAAATGTTGTTAACCCTTACAGCAATTATTGTACAGAAAAACCATTGATTAGTATCAAATTTCAGCAGCATCCACTAATCAAATTATTTAGTATACCATTTAGTATTTTCTAAAACATAATAACCTTATGTTTGTACCTATTTATTATTATAGGTCTTTTTGAACATTTTATTTTTACAGTGCGCCAATAAGTTGTATGCTTAATTTTTTTCATTTTAGATCAAGTTCTTCCTTCCTTTTACTGGTGGTTTCAGTAATTGCCAAAACGTCGATACACCTTTCCTACTGGCTGTTTCTAGTTAAGGCTCGGCTCTCTACATTCAAAACGGCGAAGTTGGGTACAAATTTCAATGTTAAATAACCAAAACATACCTTCACTATTAAGCATTAATAAAATTTACTATTTTTTACTATTTATATCATACGTTTATGAAAACAATAACACGGGTTTTGAAAATGTATTCGGCAATCAACATCCGCATATGATAGTACTTCAAAATGGAACCAAATTTTTAAATTTATTCCATGAATTAACGGAAAAAATGACTTATTCTGTAGCATTGCTCCTATGGGAATCAGATTCAATTTTTCCTTTATTTTTGATCGGAAAATTATAAACGATATGTCATTTTAAAGCTATGGTCAATATGCATGCAAATTGCTTTTTCAAAACTAAGAAAAATATTTTGTTTAATATTTATTTATTAACAATTTAAAACATTGATTTTTAATATTTTTTTATGTTGTCACTATTAATTATAGCGAAAAACTACCAAGCCATTCGCATGAAGAATTCCGTCCACAAGAGTTTGGTATTTTTTAAAACGCTATTTGAACAATTGCGGGTTTTTAATTGATTTAGGCTTAGCAATGTCCGTGTAACCTACCGCCGACATAGGGTGATTTTAAATATTGTTTACGTTGTAACTATTAATTATAGCGAAAAATTACCAAGCCATTCAGATGAGGAATTTTGTCCCCAAGAGTGTGGTATTAAAAAAAACGCTATTTGAATAATTGCGGGTTTTAAATGGATTTAGGATGAGCAATGTCTGCGTAACCTACCGTCGCTATAGGGAGTCGCAGGTTGCTTTTTGTTTTACTAGAGCCGACCCTTAAATGAAATAGCCTCCATTGTGGCCGTTGTGATGTAACAGAACTGAGCTAAACACCGATAAATACATTAACACGCTTCAAACGCAATAAACCACAGCCTACATCACCTCAGTTAATCAGAACATCGCCTTTGATTAACGTAGCTATCTTGTCTGGAACTGATTGATGAGAGGATGACATAATATTTACTGAAAAAATTACATGTTCGACTTTTTTGGCTAACGAACTCGTCCGAGCGACTTAGAAAACCGTGATGTGTAAATAATTTGGATTAAATTGGACTTAAAATGGTGCCGTTAGAATGCGAATACATAAATACAAACTTATATATATGTATACAGTGTGTTCAGAAAAAGGGTTCCAAGAATTCAGGACGTGATTCCCCACGTCAAAATAAGATGAAATGTTTCAATAAACATAGGTCCAAAAATGCTCAATTTTTTGTCTAGCCGCTATTTTTTTACAACATAATTCATATCTAGAGAAATGAGATAATAACGGCATGTCCATACAATATGTTTGTGTTTACTGTGTTGGTATAGGATGCCGAGTTGAACAAACCAATAATTACACATAACTTAACTACTATCCTTCGTCCGATTGTTTCGACAGTGATACCATCCGATAGGGAATTAAAAGAGCTACAAAAAACTTATCTTGAAATAGTTTGATAAAATGTACGGTTTTTTAGTAATTTAGGTTTAACATTTTCAAACAGCCGCCATTTTTAAACATATGATTGGATGAATCGCTTATTTTTCTTAAGATTGATCATTGTTAGGTTAAACTTCATGCCAAGTTTGAACTACATCAGTCAAACATTTATCTCAATATGATAACCCTTTTTCTGAACACCCTGTATATTATAACATTTAATAACACCCCAAAACATATTCTAGGGACCATGATCGGTGCTCATTGGCCACTCACGAACTTAAGTTTTGCCATAAGAGAGACTGCAATAGCTCATCTTTCCTATGGGAATTCGCTAATAACGAAAGAAATACCAAGCCACCAAATTTTGGTTTTATAGTGGACTCCAACTACAGTTTGTACAACAAACTCTCTAGCAATTCTATAAGAATAACATTACAGTTATTATTTTTGACCCCCCAAACCTCCCCCAAAATTTCGAATTTTTTGAAAACCTTTCTTAGCAAGCACCTATGGACCTAGAGAAAGCTACATACCAAATTTCGTTCCAATCGGTTCAGTGGTTTTGGAGAAATCGTGATTTAGTAACTTTGACCCCCCAAACCCCCTTAAGATTTCAAATTTTTTTACATCCTTTCTTAACAGCACCTACGGCCCTAGAGGAAGCTACATACCAAATTTTTTTCCAATCCGTTAAGTAGTTTATGAGAAATCGTGATCAGTGATTCAGTGGATTTGGCTTATATATATATATTTATATATATATATATATATACAGTATATAGAAGAAGGTATAATATGTGATATCACACAAACAAATATTTAAACAAAATTGCTAATAAACTTCCTTAGGGACTATGAGGTTGAAAATGACAAGTTGTTAACTAAACAAACTTTCTCTTCTCTTAAATAGTAAATATTTTTGTTTTACCAGTTCATATATCAGTAAGTTCTAACCAAATCTAGAAACACACGTTTCACAAAATTGTATTTTGCTTTTGGGATGCATTTCTAATATGAATCTATTATGAATAAGTGTTCGAAACTTGGAAGGCAAAATTGGTAGATAATGCTGACCATAATTCGATTGGATGTAATAACAGTTCTAGTTGAGCATAACTTGAAACAGTTGTAACTGTAAAATAAAATACAATTCAGGTGTTAATATGTATGGTTACAACGGAAATCTTTTAAGTTAAAAATTTGATACAATTGTTTGCTTTTGAGTATAAGTTATAAAGTTGTTATTCAATAAAAAATTATATTTGGTAGTCTTACAGTAAGCATGTTAGCAATATCGCGTCCGTCATCGGTTCTGCTCTGCAAGTTACAGATGGTTTAAAGGCTTGGGCCAATTTACAGTTGTCTGTTTTAAATTATTACCTTAATTAAATGCCTGTTTTAAGGTAAGGTTTTTTTCAGAACATCAGAAAGATTTTGTTTTTTGTTTGATAGTATTTTAAACAGAAAAGCTTGATTTTAGTGTACATTTTTGTAATAAAATATTTTCAATAAAGATTAGTCCTTACATATGATTAGTCTATACAAAATAAATGACTTCTTTAACCTTTACAGAAAACAAAACTCAGCTCGCTTAAACCTTACGTAACCTACTTACTAACCCGTTTGTCTGTTAGGGAGTAATTTTAGCTTCTACATTATTATATTAGGTATTTGTTTATACTCGTTTACAGTGGTAGTAAGAAACAAGTCCATTAAAAGCAAACGTCCAGATGGTTGTTTGGCAAGAAAGCTCGCTTAGTTTGTATTGATTTAAATAAACTGTGTTTTCTTATAGAAAATAGCGTTACCTTTACCCAACCTAATGGCCAGCACCAGAACAAATAAATTGTATTTATTTCTTCAATTTAGACTGACATAAGTTTAAATTTGTTTATAAAAGACCTATTCAGTTTAATGGAATTCTCCAAATGTATAACTGTCATTAAGTTTTTAATAATTAAAAAACAAAAAATATGAGGCCTAAAATACGCGATTACGAGGTATGAAAATGCTGCGACAATTAATTATTATTGTTCAACTTAATTGTGTCGGTGAGTTATGCATTAGTTGGTAGGCTTAGAGCTTTGAGTTAGTGCCCATCTTTAAGTTCTGATGGATATCAAGACTAATTACTACAATTGTATTAGTAATGACTGTGTTGTATCGTTGCTTTAAAATCTGGGTTATTACATACATAACTGAGATTCGTACTTGCCAAAAATATTATTTAAAACATGCTGCATCGGGTTACGCCTGTTTTGCTAAACTTAGGGTCGGTATAAGCCCAGTCTTCCATGCCCGTCATGATCCACATTATATCATAATTGGGAATAATGATGTTACCCATAAAATTCAAGAAGCGTCTATATTCAACGTGTTCTGGTGATTTTTTTAGTGAAAAACAGTTTTTACTAGCAATTTAAAAACACAAAACAATTTACAGTAGTATACACAGTCAATATTGATTATTTTACTACCTACATTATTATTGAAATATAAAATGTTTAGTGTATAATGTTTATAACATGGATACGTGTATGAATATTGAAAAGTTTTGCAATGGATCACTGACAATAGACTAAATGAATGCAACTACAAAATTGAAGTACTATTGCATTCCCGTGTACCGTTGTTTCCACAGATGGAGTAACCCAACGTTCACTGCACAAGTACTTGGTCGTTGCTAAAACAGTATACAAGTTCATACATACAAACTTGTACTGTCAAATGACGTTATTAACATTTACGTTACTTAAGTGCGATTTTTAAAACACTTTAACTGCCAGCCCCTATGAGTAAAAACATACCTCCATCCCAAAGAGTTTTAGAGTGCATTTTTGGTTTGTGAAAATTAGATACACATGGCCTCTAACGTCTGCAATATACATATTCCATAAATTGTGGACCGTGTGTATCTGTTAGGATACACACATGAATACCTGGTATTTCATATTACATTTTTTGACTGTATATGAACTCAGTCAATAAACACTCTGGTCTGTAAACACGTGGTTTGCCTTCAAGTGTGTGTTTGTGCTTTACTGTGTTTGTATTATTGTGTTTTTGACATCTCGGTTTCAGCTCTGAGAAGGTAAAGAATAATGGTATATTTTAGTTTTTCTTGTTTCTTTACATAGGCCTAAATCTCTAGGTTTATGTTCCCTTAGTTGTTACACTTTATAACGGGAGTTGATTTATATTCCCGAAACGTTGTGTGTTGATTTTTAACACAAAAATGATGGCAAATGTCCGAATAACTAATAATAAAATTAATAGTATATATTCAACTTGTTGCTTATCAAAGAAAAGAACAGACGTCAATGAGTTAAAATCAGGAAATTATTTTTAAATTGACCATATTAAACAATTTTAAAATAATAAGTGATATTTCATAAAGATAATTTGAAATATAATGTCTTTAATCGAATTGGATTTTACTACATAAATTAATTAATACGGCATATTCACTTCAATGTGAATTTCAAATTGTATTTGACTCAAAGTGTGGTATTATTTGTGTAACGGAACCATATTACCTCAAACAGAATGAGAACACCATTAAACAAATATACCGCAATTGTACATGTCGACCACATACTATTAACTCTATATTTGATGTTGCGTTGTAAAATATTATTTTGTTTTTCGAAACAGAAATACCTAAACATATTTAACCTATTTGTATATAAATAATGAAATATAGGCCTATACTAGAACCTGTTTTACGATAGATTAAATAAAAGATATATACGAATTTTATATATTGCATGTAGCGGTCTCAGTGACGAACCATAGTGTTGGCGTATTATAGAACTTTGCTTAACAACTTTTTGTATATATATATTATTTCTTTGCTCAAAATGTTTTTTTATATATTAAATCTTTGTATGTAGTAGTTTTTATTACAGATTTTTAGTAGTTTTGCAATGTTGTTGTAAATTTGTGACTAAATATATATTTTTGCGGTCTGACAGACCCCTCCTTAATACTTGTGTAATTTTTTAAATCATGTACGTTGAACTATTTTTTTAACAAACTTTAGATTTTCAAAATTAGGTTGATAAGTGTTATACAGTATTTTTAGACATTTTTTTCCTAATTTTTTAAAAATCTTTCTAACGTATTTACATGGAAAAACGTTTATAGAAATTATGACACTCTAAAAAAAATTAAGTCAAAACTATGTACTTTTTGAATGGCTTGGTACAAATTTAAAAAATCTAAATCCTAATAAAATTTAAGATTAATAAGTGTCATGTTAAGTTAAAATAAGCCTATACAAGCAACAAATCAGACTATGAGCAAATTTTTAAAGAAGTTGTTTTTAAACAAACTTTTTAATTTTGTATGTGGTTTCACAGAAACCTCTATAGTATTTATGTTACTCTAAACGTCCATACTACTTAAGGGTTGACAGTTATCTCTTCTAACTTCTAATAATTACAAAGGTCGGACACAAGGAAAGCAGCAAATTGAAGTCTTCCCACGCCCCGCCCACGCGTTGTAAGTTCTATGGCACAGGTTGTCTACGAGTATCGAGTTGTGGAGCAGACACAGTTCTGTTTTCCTGGTTCGAGGGTTGCTGTTTTATTTCCTTCTCTTTATTGCCTTTGATGAATGATATATGTTTGAATAATATAGCAACAAAAATAAACAGTGCTGATGGTGTTTATTAATTTTATTTTACTAAGAAGGATCGTAGTAACCTTTTTAATATTTGTTTATTTAACAAATAAATGAAAACATGTTTTTTTAATTTGTTAAAAATTAATTGAAGTTTTAATATTAGAGTTTGTGAACCTAAAATAATTGTGTTTAGCTCCTAGTTTTAAATTGAACGGATAATACATTAAATAATTAGCGCTTAACATAATATGTAAACAAAATTAAAGATTCAAATTGTAGAAGGAAATAGCTTATTCCAATATGTGTCTTTTTATAAATGTAGGCCTAAGTATCTTTCTCTTATGAAAAGTTGATACTTTTCATTAATTAGTTTACAATAGTGAAAATTTGTTTACATATCTTCATGTCGGTTTATTTTTGCCAAGGAAAGCTGCAAGTCTACGAAAAATATGGTAAAATTTATAAGTATTTAAGCGGTGTTGAATTTTAAAATTTTGTATTTTACAAAAGATTCTATTTAAATTCCAATAAAACAGCTGAGATATGAACTTGAAATGTTTAGTAATACACTGAAACATTAGCATTTTTAAATACGCATAAGTTGGCAAACCTGACGGTATAAGGATGGAAGAAATTCTGATCGTTTGGATTCAAATATCGAGAAAAACATGTGGAATAAAACTGGATATATTTTGAATTGGATTACTACACAATTTACTTGTTAAAACCTAAATTTAAATTGATACTATTATTTATTAAACAATTTGTGTTTTGTATTTGCTAATGTAAGACTGAATGTTATGCATACAGCGTTACAAAATGTGAAATAAAAAAGTAGCCATTATCTTTCATTTTATCATAATATAATTTCGATCGCAAATCATTAACAATTTTGTCTTTATTTTTTGTTGTGCAAAACATATTTATAAAAATAACGAAAACAATCAAAATTGTCCGCAGTATGTCCGCTAAGTTTTAACTGAAAATGTTCATAGTTAGATTATTATTTGTAGGTTTTTTAATTGTAAACGATTTTGGCAAATAGATGATTTCAGAAAGTCTAATGAAATGGAACAAAGGTATTTTTATCTCAAATTACATTGTTACACGACGAAGTTACCAAAAAAAAAAAACGCTGATTACCTTGGTAGAAGAAGTAATCAGCATAAAATAAAATATATGCCATAGAAGAGGTTTATTGCATATTTTGTTTTATATAATAATTAGAAGATGTAGAAATTCAAAACAGAAAATCTTTAACGCACTCATCATAAAATTGGATCTAGTTTTAGTAAAATAAACTTATTAATTTTGTAACATACAAGTTCAGAAAGTTGTAATAGTAGGTGGTGTATATGTAAATTTGCGGTGTATTTGTTTAATTGGAATTATCGCTGTGGTTCAGGTAATATGATTTCATTACATAAAATTAATCACATTTTAGGTAAAGTACAAAATGAAATTGGCGAATATCGTATGTATTATTTTACAATGTAAAACTTAAGTCAGTTAGAAACTGTATTTAAAATAAAATGTTAGTTACATCAGATAATAATTTTAAAATTATTATTTTTTTCTACAGTGACGTTCAAAATTTATCAATTAGACTCCCAATATAATTCACACTCTTTGACTAACGGCACTTCTACTATTTATATACTGTCAAATTATTATTCTCCCTGATTGATGATTCAATGTTCATTCGTCAGATTTTAGGATTTTCATTCTCTGAAAAGGGACTACAAGAAGTCATTACCTGGGTTTAGACGTGATGTACCCAAGTAAAAGCACCCCTCAAATTAATCTTTTGATTGAACTGTTTGGCCGATAGAGAGCAAAGAAGGCCAAAGATGCCTGACAAAATTCCTACTTTTTTTGGTGGAAAACCCAGTTTTCTAGTTATTTTATCCCTTGTACCTTAAAATCTATGGTTGTAATTACAATAAAACTTGGATTCTGCTAAAACTACATTAAAATCCATATAAATTGCACACCTTAATCACTTATTTTGGTCATACATTGTAGCCACTAGAGCCCGTTCAAATTGTTTGTCTTACGTGAACAATCTAAGTCAAGAGCCCTTCACCTAAAAACCAACAGGGACCTATATTATCACTATTTTCTTATTAAAAACTTTTTATTTGGTCTTTATAATTAATCATTCATGTAACAAATTATTAATTTAATGACTACTTATTAATTATATCAACTTTTTGTCAACACCGAAGTATATCTGTGTATTTAGACACACACTACTTACATAACATGTTTCACAAAAACAATGTATTATTAAATTTTATAATAATTATCATCCATAATATAGGTAGGTAAAAGAGATATACGGCTACAGTTTTGCTCTTCTCAAATATGAAAAGAAAACCCGACATTATTATCAATGACACTATAGAATTAATAGTTGAACTTTTTTTAGTATGAATGCAGTGAATTCTATATTGTATTCTTCTTTCATTCTTACTGTTTGGTCTGTAGGCTCACTGATGCGCTGTGAATGTCCAGCGTTAGCTCTTCATCTGAAAAATTAATGAAAACGTGAAGGTGTTTGGGAAGCTGCACGATGTGGAGATGTAGAGATTTAAAATGCGTACAACAATGAAAATTACATTGTTTTTTCAAAATGTTTTATGCTTGAGTTGTGACCGTAATAACGTAGACCATTTAGG
>JAGFPH010000189.1:0-27533 GCA_018207615.1 Philaenus spumarius | reverse complement strand
AAGCCATATGGTGGATTTTACCGTGGGATTGGCGTGAGAAGCACGCAGTGTATTGTGTATTGAAGATACTCGCAATATGCGGAATGGCGTTCAAAGCATTTTGCAGCTATTCAGCACCGTCGTGAATAGACCTATTTCCCAAATTGTTGGTTGAAACCATAAAACATAGGCCTATAAACTTAATTTTGTAAATTTGCTCAACTCACGTCAGCGGTTCAGCAGAGTGGTCGAATTATTTTACTTGTTTTTGACGTGACCAATAATGACACACTTAGGAAGTCTTTATGTAAAGTCGAGTTTTACTTCAATTTAAAAGTCTTTGTTAGAAGAACACAACTGTGCAAAACGAACGATCTAAGTAGTCAGAAATCTCAGCTGCTCAAAGATTGCAATATCATGCTACTGTTTCTTAATGAAGTGGGGGTTTATTAAGTGGTTGTGTCTTTAGCTTGACATAAGATTACTTTTAAAAATTTCAAGGATTCCTAAATGGGCCGTCAACCGGTCACGCCAAACACAAGTCAAACTATTGGTTATGATGACAAATATACATACGGAAATAAAAACGTTTACCCAACATTGTATTTACATTTCACAGCGGGTGATTTATTATTAGATTAACATCTCAGAGTTAGGAATCAGACTTCGTGGACTGAAGACGTAGGCTAATTAGTTTCGATAATGTTGAGCGTATAGTTCTTATTAAATGTAAACCAGTAACCTTAACACATCGAATTTATGGGTCTGAATTTTTAAAATGTAAGCATTAGTGATTTTGAATGCAATTTATTGTGTTTTTACAATTATTTAGGCAAACTCATGTTATTCTTAACTTCAAGTTTTCATCGCCAGTAGGTCTAAATTTGTAAATTAACATAATAAGCTCAAACTTTAATGATTACATTAAAATACCAATACTTCTGCAAATAACTTAAGGTAGGTTTTGAATTATATAAATTCGAATATAAGTATTTTCCTATATATAGGTCTACTGCTTTTTAACGAGTCATAATAATTAACGAGTATTTGTATTTTATCACTAACTATTGTTATTGTTTAACAAAATACTACGGGTTTAATTAACGGGCATGATGCTGGGATTAATTATGAACTACGAAGAGAAATGCTCGAGAATAGGGTGTTACCTTCCCCTCACTCAGCGTAATAGTTAATGTTAATTTAACTGTGATAAATCATAGTTAGTGTTTAATGTCAAGTAAAAAACTTGCACTGTAGGGAAAATATAGGGCACATGTAAGCTTGTTAGATAAAACGTAAGTACACAGAATATGTCTGTGGTTATTATGCATTATGTGCATAATATATATTTAATTTTTAATTATAACTAATAGCTTAAAGATTTTAATGAGTTTTACTTAATTGTTTAATAGATTGTAATAAATATTAAAAATTTTATATTTTTAAAGTAATTATAAATATTCAAAATAAATATAATGGTGTAAAGTTTGCAGTTTTAAATAGTTTAAATATTTACCATTTAAATATTAACTATTGTGAGGGGTCGTGTGTGTTTATTAAAGTGGAAATAGTTGAAGGTGGTTCATTCCAAAAATAAAACAACTACATATCAAGACACTTTTATTGTATAGGCGAGAGTGGTAACTACAATAAAAATCGAAGCCCTTATAATATGTCTTCGTCGTGTATTTCCGTTAATTGACCTTTTATTTTCGTATTTTTTGTTACAAGTGACGTGATGAAAACAAAATAAATAAGTAGTCAAAGGAAATCTACTGCTGAAAGATGTTGCTTACGTTTTTCAACAACTTCCATTTTTAAACACAAAATAACCAGTGGCGTAACTAGATTGACTGGCGCCCCCCGCAGGTACAAAAATGGCGTCACCTCAAAAAAAAAATAAAAAATAATAATAAATAAATAAATAAATAAACCAAGTCGCAACTTGTTGGCTCGAGATGACCCCTCTCCACCCGTAAACAACCCCACCCTACGGTCATATAATAAACTTATATAACTACTACCTGGTAGTAACTAGAGATTTTTTTCTGCTCTAAATTGAAATAAAAGCAAATCAATTTAAGCATAAGACATTCTTTACATAACCCTATTTACAAAAATGTTGTTATTATTACATTTATTTAAAACCTCTTCTTTTTCTTCATGTAAACATACTTTGTCGGTTAACGTGTAAGATAGATATCACGAGAGTGGACTTATACTTTGAAGGGGTGATAATAATTTGTGTGTGTGTTATCACGTTGATGACGTTGGTACACACTACGCACACACCATTAAGGCTAGGCACATATTGGGATGCGATTAACGCGTGTCAGATGACATGACGAGAGCTGCATGACACAATCGCGCCACACGCGTCGCTTTGGGGAACGTATATTACAACGCAGTTGCTCCCAACTCTCGCCCAGTAAGCACGTGTATTTTACTTCATTTTATTTTTTAGAATAAGCTAATTTCAGACGACTAAGGAATTACCAGAATTACTTGCTGTTTTTACTTCCGGATGAAATGCAACCCACAGAAGTGCGCGGGATCATACATATTACGTTCTTTCTATGTACATATCTTAAGCATTTTCAATTGTTAGTTTATGACTTTATGAAAACATTTAATTGTTTAATTTTTATTTTTACGGGGTAACTGATGGTAACTGGTGGTAAACAGATTGCGCAACCATAATGATTTCGGTTTCATACTTATGTCCGTGGTTATATTATTTATGGAACAGTTTTATTAAGATATCTTAATGAATTATTGTTCATTGTAAAATGTATTTTGATGATTATGACTTTACTACATTTTATTATTTGAATTCCTTTATATATTTTGTATGGGGCCGGGTCTCGGCGCCCCTCGACCTGCCTCGCCCCCCTCCCCCCCCCCCCCAAAATTACACTAATCTCAACTAATTATACTATATATACTCAAATAATAGTACGTTTATGAACAAAATCAGTCAGATTTTATTAACAAGTTTTTTGTAATGACTCAGTGTGATTTGTGTTACATTTAAAATGTTAGAGGATACACCTAAAGAATACAACAGTGTTCAGTGAAACAATGCTAAACAACAAAATTTATTTACAACGACAGCAAAAATATCAGTGCAACGAACAAAGAAGTGTGTGCAACATATAATTAACTGTAATTCAAAAAGAAAATTCGAGCTATAATAGTATGAAAGTGGTTGTATATTTATAATATAAACTTAAAAAGAGTGTGTACTAATTCATTCCAATAAAAGTATAAATCAAACCATGAACAAACATGGAATTTCTGTTGAAGTTGACAATTTATCAAACCGGTAACACATGTACCAGTACTTTGAAATTTATAATTGGCAATTCATGTTTGACAAAACTAGTCATAATTGTATTGATTATTTTCTAATGAATTTAAATTTGATTTTAGTGTGATTAGAATCAAAGAGTAATGTTTAATAAGTTGACTTGCTTAATTTTTGATGGATTAAACTCTGATTTGTTTGCAAATTTGATCAAATCCTTGAAATAATTATCAAATATTCAAAATGTCATTAAGTACAATATACAATAAAGTTTTTTTATGGTTTGTTGTGTAAGGGAACTTTCGTGTATTTAGTTACAATTTGCTGAAGAAAGTTTTATGTTTTAGTTACGCATTAGTACACTACTAATTATGCTACCAATAGCCTTTCAAATAGACAAACAATTGTATATCTTTGAGATGTCTCATTATTTGTATACGGAATTGTTAATATGCTGGTAAAAGTCGTAGACCAAACATATTTTTGCATTTGAATGTAAGAAGAATTTAGTAGGAAAAAAAAAATAAAAATGCAAACCACGAGCAGCTTTCAATGGATATTGGTTAAATTATAATTAATTATTGATAATTATAAACATAGGTGATCCATTATTATTCTTAAATTCTTACACGAGTAAGAAATATTACAGTTAGTAATAGCCATAATGGGCTTACGCCCATGTGAAGCCTCAACAAAGTTGAGTAGATATGAAACTAGTTCTTTCATTCGGTTTATTTTCGCTTTACTCTGCCTCCAGTCTCCATTACCCTAACAGGTACAAAAAAGTTAGGATATAAAATAAATAAACGAACATGTATTTGCCTTTGTTTTATTAAGTAATTATGCATTTTGAAATGAATATTACAATGTCCTTTGTATGTAGAGTCTATCCTTGCAGGTTAGAGTCTATACTAGATCTAATTAAGCACTATATAACTAAGCTAGTTATGGTTACGTCATTACAAATGGATTCATGCTAAAGCTCTCTGTAGTAGCTTGTCTTTACTAAACACATACATTTAATTACACTGCTAATTACATTACTTAGTTTTACATCTAAAACTGATTAACAGCTTGGAGATTTACTTTCAGAAGTATTACTTATTTTGTAATTTAAAATCTGTCGTTTTAAGTATAGTAAAATTTATAAAAAGATGAGTTATAAGCCACGATATATTGAACAAATCAAGTAAATTTAACTAGTTCAGCAAATAAATGTATTTTAATTCCTTGTGTTTAATACAATACTACTACTTGTGGTACCAAAGCTGTAAGGTCAATTTGAGCCTATATTTAACAAAATTGTAATCTTATTTTGAACATTATTTAAACTTTACAATTAATTCCAGGAGAAACCAGTAAATGATAATTACCTATTTGTAAATGTATTATAGTTTCTTTCTGGTATGGAAAAAGTCAAATAAAGAAATGTTGGCTTTATTCAACTAATTCTCTATTATTATTAAATTTTATGAGGTTTACGTATTTTTATGAAATAAACTTAGACGAATCTTTCATTAACCCTACAACACAGTGCGTAACATTTATCTGAAACTAAACACAAACTGTGGGAAGGAAAGGTCTAATGGTGAATTGTTATAACTGATCAGTGGATTTGTGTACCAAGTCCAGCCATCCACAAGAGAGTAAGTTGTGCCGTCCTTCCGCGGAACTTCTGAGCAGGGTTATTTGTGGTCCTCAGATGCTAAGCAAACAGGTTTATTTTTATAAAATAATATGTTTAAGGCAATATTTATACTTACTTTGAAGTCATGCCAATCATTACAGTTTTTCCTCACCCTTCTCTTATTTGTTTTCGTTTTTATACATTCTCTTGATGATAAGTGGAATGTGTGTAATAATTATATAAACTCAAAATATTTCAGTAACTAGAGTGAATAAATTGCATACGACCAAAATGACTTGATTTGAAAACATTCATATTGCTTTCATATAGTATGGGTTTGAACTCGTTACTTTCACATTGAAATAGTAAACTATCTACAGCATTATCTATTGTATAGTTTACATTTCAAGTCAAACTTTACAAATTATTCATACTGTAAAATTTAAAAGAAAGAAATTTCAAAAAATGCTTCATTTTAATTTCCGGTTCATTTTAAACAATATTTTTGGCATTCATCAAAGATATATTTACATCTAAGCTAATATAAAATGAACTATAGTTTTGATTCGCTCCCATTAGATTGACTTGTAAAATAAATTTTGTTTATATATTGTATAATGATTTTATCAACTTTTACGATTAGGTAGATTAACTATAAATTTGGTACAGTTACATTATTGTTATGAAAATATGGAGAAAGAGTGTTGTAACAAAAGAAATTTCCTTGACGTAAAATTTTTCTTGTGTAGGCTTCGTATTAAAATAAAAATACGCCATATAACCCTCCACGTTTATTTTTACTCACTCATGTTAGTTTGTTATGTCAATTTATGTATTTAACCTACCTTGTTTGAAATAAAAATTATTAAACATTTGCTACGTGCCGCCAACCTTAAACTCTATTTATAATGTTTTAAGTGAACTGCAAAAGATACCTCAATTTTATTAATATGAGTAATTCCTTAACCTGGAAATAATTTAATGGCAGAATCCGTAAGCCGTATTACTGTATAGTGAGTATATTGATATGTTTTAGGACGTAAGTTAATTTGTTTTGATGTATAAAAAACAAATAATTTACATGTTACAAAACGTCTTGACTAATTTTAAAATAATTTATTTAGTGGCGAATCTCCTATATTATTTAAATTTGACCTGTGATTTTATTAAATAGCACATTCTAATCACGGTCATATATTAGAGTTATTATAAAGCTAGTGGAAATTTCATATGTAATTAAATATAACCTTTTCCTGTTTATAAATTGTCTATTTGATCTGAATTATGAGAGTTTAATTTTACCAATGACATGATAACTAATTTTTCGACATTAGACATATTTTTAAGATATATGATATTATTGATAAGACGTAGATACTAGCCATTAGTACTTCACAAAATACTTTTAGTATTTAAATAAAAACTTTAACTTTAAAAAATATAGTAGTTAGGTCATTAATTTTAAAGTAAAAAATGGTTTATTTTAAGAGTTGTAACCAACAGTTTATTGTCCAAAGTTACAATAAAATGTTGGTCTCGAATTTTAACAACTATTTATATTTGCCCTCTGCTCAAAATATAGCTTCACTTATATAATTTACTTTGGTTACTCAGGAACAACGTAAGTAAACTAAACTACGTTAAATGATTGTATGAATAAACTTGCATACTGATTTAGCAACGTACACGTACTATGTGCAATGAAAACTCCACTACACTGCAGGTTACACTCCATCTGTGTAAACAGGACACGGGAAATGCATTAGTACTTCCATTTTGTAGTTGTATACGTTTAGCCTATTGTGAATGATGCATTGGTACTTTTCATTATTTATACTTCATAAACATGTCATATTAAGTATTCCTTAATTTTCTGATCTAGAAAATGATTGCAGGGTACAATACTATGGTCTGGTATTCTCACAGGAATACCGTCTATTTAAGTTTTGATTTTTGTCATTAATTTTGTAATTTATATATTGAAGAGAATTGAAAAATAATTTCTTTTCATAGTTTTGAATTTTTAAAAACAGATCTGAGTGACGTCAGACTTAATGAAGCACTGTAAAAAGTTGTAATATTGAATTCACCCCTTACAGATTAGGTTAAAAGAATATAAATTATGTTGAAGCATTTTAACCAACCAACTATATTCCCATATTAATAGATTTTAATTCAACTCATGAATTACATAACAAATCTGCTGCTTCTTCAATCGTAAAATTGATTTATATATTTATTTAAATGATTATTTGATAAGTAATTTATAAAAATGATTCTCAAGAGAAAACGCTGTTCTATCAAACTTTAACAGAGGTAGTTATTATAAAGATTTTCTTAAAACCTAAATTTATTTTGAGTTCATAAAGTAAATGTTTTATCAACTCTAGTAGAACGATCCGTGGTTAAATGTATTGGTCTTAATTATATCTTGATGGAATATTATTCAATGGTTTCAAATATTTACTTTTAATTAGGTTTACAAAAATAGCCATAAATAGCCATACCTCGAGAAACGAAAAGATAATTTGTGTAGTGTTAGTACAAACAACTCTTTTCATTAACACTTTTGAAAGAAAACTGGTATTGATTATTCTGACTTGGAGACGCAATCATCTCATTAGTCCTAGAGCCCTGCTAATTAGCAATTAACGCCTGTTTACAGAACTAGACTTCAGGTAGTAAAGAAATTAAATACGATGTCTTATATTTTTACAAACTTTCAAGATCGAACTAAAGTACCGATTAATAAATCTTTAAAGAACTTTTATTTATATTAAATTATTTTCAAACATAATCTACTTTGGAAGAGTAATGCAACAGAAGTATTATATAATTTAATGTTTATAGTTAACATACTGAAATACAACAAAGTTTTCTGATTGTAGTTTT
The DNA here is from genome assembly GCA_018207615.1 of Philaenus spumarius. Taxonomy (NCBI): domain Eukaryota; kingdom Metazoa; phylum Arthropoda; class Insecta; order Hemiptera; family Aphrophoridae; genus Philaenus; species Philaenus spumarius. The sequence goes on along the minus strand of JAGFPH010000189.1, from coordinate 19,728 downwards.
GTGCTTAGTAGGGCACGTCTCAAATCGTTACACAAAACTACATAACTTAAAAAATGTAATTGGTGTGTATATAATAAAAACCTAATTACTAACAAAATTAATAATTTTGTTAATTTTAAGATTTCGATTTTCAGTTAAAGAGTTATTTCAGTTAAAACTTTTAAAATGGTTGAACCACAAATTTACCTTTAAACAAAACAGTAGATTAGGCATTTATTTTTAGAGGAGCAAGCAACAGTTTGTAAGTATAAAAATAATAATGTTCTTGTCTTTATTTATACTTCCATTGTGCTCAAGGAGTTGAGTAATGTACAACGCAAGTAAAGTAAATAACGTTAAAACAGTGTGTACTTAAACTTTGCATACTGATTTTACTTGTACAATAAACGTCAGATAACACTCTATCTGTGTAATCAAGAGTATTCGGGAAATGCATTAGTACTGTACTTACATTTCTTCTATGTATACATTCATTCTGTGGTAAAAGATATAATAATTTAATTATTACAAGTTTTTTTTAATGTTTATATAGCTTACCAATTGTTATTATACTCGTTATTAACTTTGTAAATTAGGAATTAATTTTATTTAAGTTAATAACTATCGTTTGACAATATTTACGAATACGTTTGATTATTCGAGCCATCACGATTCTACAACTGTTACTCTTTAATATTACAAACTTTAAATATTTGTTTAGTGTGCGTGTACGAATCCCACTTCCAATTGGATCGTTGGTGAGATTTTCTGGACGAAGTAAATGTAAGTTTAATATACAGGGTGAATCAGAACTATGCGGCAATGTCTCGGAGCGCATTCTACAGTTAAAAATAAGAAAAAAAAGTTCTTATAAACATAGGCACGAAAACGCTTCGATTTCCAGATATCCGCCATTTTGTTTTTTTTTTTTTTTATAATTCATATCTAGAGAAATGTGTAGCACATTGAGTTTAAACTTGGCATGAAGTTTAACCTAACAATGTTATGTCTCAAGAAAATAAGTGATTATATCCATCACGCGTTTTAAAATGATACGAAATTAAATGTCACGACACCTTTTTTGTAGACCTTTTGATTCAAAAAAGTGTCTTGATATTTTTTGTTAAAATTAACGGTTTTTAAGTAATTTAGGTTTGAAATTTTCAAACAGCCGCCATTTTGAAACACATGATTGAATAAAATCGCTTATTTTTCTCGAGAAAGAACATTTTTAGGTTAAACTTCAAGCCAAATTTTACTTCAATCAGTCAAACATTTCTATAGATATGAATTATTTTGTAAAAAAATTAAATAGCGGATATCTGGAAAACAAACGGTTTCAGGCCTATGTTTATATAAATTTTTTTCTTATTTTTAGCTATACAATGAGCTTCCGAGCATAGTTTTGAATGAGCCTGTATAAGTAATTATTCCTATAGAAATGCAAGAGATTATAAAAATCAAACCCATTTCAAATTATTGATATTTTTGTATCATAATTTGGGTTATTCTGCAAATTAATAATGCATTTGTGTCATACAACATTGAAGGTTGCATGAAACAAAAGGACTACAATATTTGCACATTCATACGTACTACTAAAAGGACCTATGTTTGCTTGGGCAGCAAAACATTAGGCGTTCTTAATTCGTTTCAGACAAATGTTTAGATAAATTTTGTACTGATTTCAATTACTTATTTCCTAAACGATCAACGCGTATACACAAATGCAATTCACGGGGAAGTTATAACGTCCTATACGGTATGCTTGCGTCATTAGTTGTAATTGTATTCTGTGAGTCCAATCGCAAAACATTAAAGTATAGCAAATTTTGTATTTAATTTTTAGTGACGTAATTACTAATACTTAGTTTAGGAAATTGATTATTATACTGAGATTCTAAATTCCTAAATTATGTTTCAGGTTATACAGAAAATACTTAGAAACAGTCATTATGATATATAAACAACCCTTAGTCAAATTTATACGTAAAAGTTTAATACCTTCAGTATATAAAATATTTAGTTTGAATAAGAATTTACAAATAATACCTTGAAGTAATGTCTAGAAAGGTAAACAGTCTTTTTAACACTTTTTCAATAATAACTCCTTCAGTATTGATATTTTCGACTGAGTTAATATCCTATTAGTTAAATAAAAATAAAACTAGAACTAAAGTTAAACTCCCGGCCAATTAGCAATTTCCGTCTGTTATCAGAACTACGGTGAAAGTTATAAATAAATAAAAATCGACGAATAATATTTTTACAAGCTTAAGATCAAACTAAATTTCAATGAGGCTTTATTTTTGCCAGACTATTTGCGGCTCATAGTTGCTGATAATTATTGTATGTACATACACAATAAAACAAATAAAATTATAAACCTATAAAATATGGTATGAAATAAGTTCAGCACATGTACAGGAAAAAATACCTTGTGCTTAAAGTGTTTTAAGAGGTATATGAACAATTTGCAAATTTACAATCTCAAGTTTTTGAAAATATTTGTACTTTTTAAAGAACTTTTATTGATTAAAAATTAGAAAACAATGTATCAAAAGATTAATTTTATTCATTTTTATCTTTTTTGAACTAACGAGATCAGCATGCCGCATTGCATTATGTATTATCGGGCTATCCGTATTAATAGGGTATAAAGCAATCCTCCTTACTATACATTACTGTTTTAAAACCCTTTACTTTACATAATAATATTTCACTTAATTAAATTTATCACTTTAAATTTACATTGCATAAATGAGTTCATTTTGAAAATTGTAATGATTATCATAGATTTTTCCCGTTCGTGATTGTAGATTTAAAGTTGATTGTTCATTGAACTTTTCACAAATGTTTATGTAATTTGATTCACATAAAATGAATAGCAATTTTGACTAAGAGAATTAATAACAGACACTAGTGGGTAAAATTGTATCAGTAGTTTACAATTTGCAAGCTGCCATGCCATTGCTCAGCTTTTTCCAATTTCACCTAAATTTAATGTCCTAAACTTGATAATTAAGTACCAATATTTGTTTTTAACTGCATTTTATGTTTGTGATGAAACAAACGGCCACAGTGGAACAAATGAACTCGGTTCGTGTGTTTTACAATATATTAAGAAAAGCATTGGAACACTCAAGAAAGTAACGTTCTATTCCAATAATTCAATTCATGTTACATTTTGCTCTCCATAAATTCAACCTTCACTCACAAGGCAGTATACAACATTAAGGGGATTTTGTCCACTCTTTGACTGAAAGGAAAATGAAGCAATCTCTTAACAGTTTCGCAATTTATATGCTAGAAGGTTTATTTCATTAATCAGAACAGCAAAAAGGACGAGGGAACCATTTTCTGTAAAAATTTCCTATGTAGACTTATTTAACTTGACATTTGTAACTTATTATATTGGTCCTCATCATACTATTGTCCTAAAAAATACACAAAATCAACCTGTTAAATTTAACAAGATCAAAGTGATGCAAGTTCAAAAAGATTCTCCAAATTCATTTTTGAATAAGCTTTCTTATGGGGACTAACAGACTCTATGGAGACCATAGTTATAAGAAAAGTTGATTCATGTAATGTCCAGTTAAAACCTGCTTTCGACCAAAAGCTAAGATTTCTGAAGCTACTCAGTGAAATGAATTTATTATCAAAAGTATACAAAATGTTCTTTGAAAGTCGCTAAAATTTTAACTGAACCTGTGCCTTTAGTGTTATTCAGATACATTATTATTTAGTTGTTTATATTTTGTACTTTAATATTATTTCTTTGTACTGTAAATTTCTTATTAACTTTTGTATTGAAAATTTGTACTTTGTAGTATTATCCAAGTAAGAGAGTTGTATATTTACCGAAAAAGTTTTAGATTTGTATAAAAAAAAGTAAAATTAAGTATTGCCCTTTCCCAAACCTGTTCTTTTGATTTAAACTTTAAACTGTAATAAAAGTAATAATCTAAATAAGGTATGAGTGAATGTTTGAAATTAATTATCTTTACAAGAATGATATAATTCAAAATATTTCAATGTCAGACTTCCAAATTGTAATATTTTAGTGAAAATAAAGACATACTTTAACAAAAACTATGTAAATCAAAGCGAAATTTTTTAAACTTAATCTGTTTTTACTAAGGCTTACTCTTTATCAAACACATATAAAACGTTAGTTCTTATATACAAAAATTTGTCGCATTGAAAAAAAAAACAATTGGTATAATAATATTCATTTTTAATAAATTTTATACTTCTTAAACTTTAAAATCACTGTCCTGAAAAATCATGTTAGTTGAGACCTATGTTCCAAGCAGTCACATGTGCGATTATTTAACCCAGTTCCGTTACCCTATTAGGCCTACATATGTGCCTTAGATAGCAGCATAATATAAGATCAAACTAAAATCTGCTCAGAATGTCAGCCAGAACTCCTCACAAACTGTCTTTTCTCCTATAAAATGATTAACTGATATACAATGAATTGCTTGCATCTCGATTTTAATCGTAAACACTAGCTTTACTAAGTCTACTAATTAATGCAAATTTTACACTCTTCTAGAATAAAAAGTATCGTTTCATGGCAACAAATAAACATCTAAAACAATGGCTTCTTACATCAGTAAATTATTTATTGATCGATCAACTTGTAATCTAGTGCATTTGCTTTATGCGGGGAGTTGTCTGTGTTCTGTAATTTTAATTACCTTTACTAACTAGAAATATAATGAATGCGGTCAACAACCACTATTCGATTCTCTACACATATTATTTTTTTTATTCTGAAAAAAAGACTTATGTGAATTTACAAGCTATATGCAAATTAAGTCCATTATTATTTAACACATAAGGTCAGTGAACGTCACTCATACTAAACACGTAGCTTAAAACGTCTGTCGCTATGGGGTAATACTGTATCAGAAAATAATATAATTGTTATGTACAATTTATTCTCAAACCTGCAAATATTTTTATTAGGAGGGTAACGTTATTTCTAAATGAAACTCTAAATGAAAAACCAATTAAAGTAGTTCATGCTTTTTCATATTACCCCTTGTTAAACTGATAAACTCTAATTTTAACTATCCGAACAGAAATTCAATTCATACAAAGCCAAATTACTTATTGTATAAGAATCAACACGTTCAATTCGACAAAATGCACAAGCGTTATAATGATTTCCATACTAGAGCAAATATAGTTTTGATTTTACTGCCTACAATAAACTACAATTCCCTGATCGATCCTCGTTAACTAGTTCACTGCATTACGCAAGGGTCTTGTATTCACAGGGGAATCTTAACGATCTTTACGTGAGATGTCTGCTTTGTGTGGTTCTCACTATCTCGCTGTGTCCTAGTGTCGCTTTAAAGGAAAATGAAAACTGAAGAGATAACAATCAGTAGTATATTTTTACAGATAAGAACCATTATACATCAGAAAAAAATATGATGATAATAATTACCATAAAAAAAGATATTTTCAATAACCAATTTGTTTAAGTTCTAGTTAGCAGCTGTTGCTTAACTTTTTTTACTGGAGGAAAGGTAAATACGTTATAGGTTAACTTCAACAACAAAAATTCTATTTAAGTTCTGAAAACCTAACAATATTATGAGGCCATAGCAAAAATACTTAGCAAAATGGTTGTAGAAATAAACCATTTTTGGTCAAATGCATTCTGGTCAAATTGAAGAATAAAGTTTTAACGAAACAAAATATTTTGTAAGATCGTGCCACTAACTACCATAGAAATACAAAAGAACTAGTTCGATTTTCATAATTTTAGTACCAAGTCACTATAAAATGTATAAATAGTTGTCTGAGTTATGTATGCCTAAGGCCAACTTAAATACCTGCTAGATTGCTACTGCCTCTCATGGAAAAATTGTATAGTAGAGGTAGGCGCGCACTTTTAGTCATCGTATGCAACGCAGTCATTGGACTGATCGGATTTATTTTTAAAACTGCGCTTACAGGATTCGGAAGTCGACATCCCAGTCATTAGTCACGTAACATCCGCAGTGTAAGGTTCATCTCGTCCCGTTTGTGTAATTGCTTTTGTGAAAAGTGTGTTCATTATAAAGTGTCCTGCAGTATGGATAGTGAAGAAGAAGTAATGATAGTTGCTTGCGGACAGAAGAAGAACAGAAAGGGGCACGAAAACGGTCAATTTGTGTTCACCAAATCAATCAGAAGAGACATGAGTATGGACAATAACACACGTTATTTCCTGACCTGATTAATGATGACGCTAGATTGTTTCAATACTTCCTTACGACTAATACCCAGTTTTTAGAACTGCTGAACATCCTAGGACCACTTAAAGACTCAAAATACTATATAAAGACGTGCAACTGATCCTCAAGAATGAGGATCAATTGATTGAGGAAGCCTTAGATCACGATCAATCCATCATGCCTGAGAGAAGGCGTTCAACTGAAATCGCTTCCGTTCTGACGGAGTGAACCCGAGTGCGCTCACTGTTCTCGATTCCCAATGTACGCACGAATCGGATTGACTGCCCTCTCCAGAATCCTCGTCGGCATTGCCGATGTTCGTTAGGTACGATGGGGATAATATGTGAACGCACTCTCATTAGAAACAGTGTCACTAATAACAAATGCCGATCCGTCCGATGAAGACTTGTGTGCGCCTACCTATAGTCAGCAATACGATTGCAATAATAACTTCTACAGTATTAAAATAAAACAACTTAAGTTAAATTTAAGTCTAGAAATGAATTAATGCTTCTTTACAGAGATACACTTTAGGTTATAAACAAAATACAAATTGATTCTTCACCTTTTAAGATTTATCTATCGTACATTCGTATATTTGTATATAACTCAAACATTACAATATTTCGTTACAGAAACTATGTCAAATAGGCTATATACAACAAGTTACCCAGGAGAAAAGTATTTACCATAAATACCCATTTTTATGCAAAATCTATTTTAAATTTAATATTGTTACATCTGGCAACCATTTGAGAAAACTCAACGATTCAAATATGAAAATATCTCTTCCCAGCGACACGTCCCTATACTATTACCACAAGTTACCCAGGATAAAAGTACCACAAATACCCTATTTTTGTATGGTAATCAATTTATGTATTTGGAAACCATTTGAGTAAAAACAAATTAAAATGTAAACATATTTGTTCCGGCGTCACGTCCCTACAATGTTACCACGAGTTACCAAGTGGATGGATACCACAAATAATAACCTTTTTTGATTGGAAATCCATTTTAAGTTTATTTTGGTATGTCTGGAAACAATTTGAAAAAAGTTTACGTATGAATTAAGAAAATATTTGTACCCAGCGCTAATTCCCTACGCTACTATTACCACAAGTTACCCAGAAGAGAGAAACCATAAATAACCTTTTACTTTCTCACTATACTATAGTATAGAGAAAGTATAGTCATCGCAAAAAAAAATCGATGTTGAGATTTTTGTGGAAATATCCGTTTTGGGACCCCCTGAGTCCAAAAAAGTGGTTTTTACAAAACGTCTGTCTGTATGTCTGTATGTATGTCTGTATGTCTGTATGTAGACAAAGCTAAAGAGAAAACTATTCGATCGATGTCAACCAAATTTGCACCAGACATGTCCAGTACGCCTGTATAGATGCACGAAAAAAGGGTTTTGAACAATTTTTTTTTTTGAAAAACAACCCCCTTTTTACCCAAAAAACCCTCAAAAATACAGTTATTATTTTTTTATAAAAAAACGGCTCTAACGATTTTGATAAAATTAGGCTTATTTGTAGCCTTTAATGTGCCCTACCAGGTTGGCAGCACTGGTTGCATTGGAGGGAGACTTAAGTTGAATCAGCTCCTCAGTATTTCTATAATTTCGATTATTTTAGTGACGAATAGCAAGTTGAATTTAGGCTATAGTGAAATTAGGAGTGAATCTGAATATATTGTGTACGAAAATATTTTTAAAATAACTGTGTTTAAAGATAAAAACTTATGAATGTTGGGTCAGTGAACGTGTAGCCGTAACGTGCATGTCTGGTATTGCGAGAGCTGCTTGATAGAAGACAACGCGATGTGCGTATAATAATGTTCTAATTTTGGACTCTAACCGTAAAAGTTCGGATAAACATTTTATATGAACAATAAGAAAATTTGATACCTTGTTTACTTTTATATTTATGGAAATAAGGAATTAAGGAGGAGGGCTATCTTTTATTGACGTTTTTTAGGTTGGCAGCACTGATTGCATTGAAGGTAGACATTCGTTGAATCAGCTGTTCGGGTATTTCTATAGACTGTATTGTTTTGGCGGCGAAGTTTAAACTTGATTTTAGTGTATATTAAGTATGAAACTATTATAAAAACTGGATTTTAAGATTAAAACTGTGTGCGAGTTGTTTTACTGCTCGGGTAGTCGTTACGTGTATGTATAGGACTGTGATAACTGCTTGACTGTAGATAACGTGAAGGTTATATTGTAAGGTTTTAATTTGGTGTATAATATTGATTTAAACAGTATAAATGAACAATAAGAAAATAATCAGCTTTTTTTTCTCCTGTATCTTCCGTAAGTCAGAAGCGTCTACGATCGCAAGTTTCACCTGATTTAGTTGGAAACCCGGATAGACGTGTTCGAAAAAGTCTGGAAATGGAGAACGAAAAAGTTAGTAATCTTACACATAATCAGCTAATGGATGCTTTAAGCGGTTTATTAGATAAGAAACTGGCTACGTTAGCAACCAAAGAAGACATGGTGGCTTTGTCAAGAGATGTGAAATGTTTATCGGAGGAAAATAAATTACTTAAACAACAAATAATCGATCTTAAAAACCAGGAAACCATGATAATTTCGAAGTTAAACGACTTAGAAAGTAGATCAAGGAGGAATAATCTTATTTTTAGAGGTTTAAAATGTGATAGAAGAGTGGACTATAAAGAAACGGTTCGACAGTTTTGCATAACCACTTTAGGTTGTAGTGATCGAGTGTGGGTAAATAGGGCGCATCCCATAGGAAAAGACGGAAGGGCCATAATAGCTCATTTCCCAGATGACAGTGATCTAGAATATATTATGGCTAATACAAGAACATTAAAAGGGACAGGATGTGTTGTACACCGGGACTGTAGTCGGGATGTTAGGCAAAAACGATCATATCTAATCGCTGTTAGAACTGAAATAGAAAGAGTTTGCGGTAAACGTCGGATGCCGATATTTTTTGATAGCCTCATTGTAGACAATTGTCGATTTGAATGGGAAGGCAATAAACTGATGGTCGGGAAAAGTGACGGAGTTGAGAAACTTAAGGAAATTCTGGGGTATGATTTTACAGATTTCATCAATAACCTGTCTATAAATGGACCGCGGAGGACGCAGCTACCGACGCCGACGCCGACACCTGAAGTTGCAGTTACCCCTACGGATGAAGAGAAGTGAAGAGACAACGCCAATCCGAGGTTCCGCATAGCAAACATAGTTTTGGACACTGGACATGGTGAATGTTTAAATGTGTTGTCATACAATGTATGTGGACTAAAAAGTAAGATTAGAGATAGGTATTTTTTTGAGTTAGTTAGTAAGTATGATGTTATTATTTTATTAGAAACTTTTGTAGAAGAGAAAGAAAGGGAACATATTATAGGGAGTTTTGTGGATTTCAAATTACAGTTTATTTATGCTAATAGAAATGCTAATTTTGGAAGGGCAATAGGAGGAATTATTTTGGGTATAAACTTACAGTCGAAATTTGCTAAAGTAATACATTTTGCACAGATTCAAAATTTTAATGTTATTAATATAAGAGACAGGCAAATGAATGTTGCATTTTACCGGTATATTTAAATTATAATTGTTGGGAAAAAGATTTTGAGTTAATGAATGCTTTTGTCAATTCAAATCATTGTGACAAAAATTTTATAATAATGGGGGATCTAAATGGGAGAATAGCTACCGAACAATATATACCAGAACTAGACGAGGCATACTATAGTAGTTTAAATCTTTGCAGTATTAGGAAAACTAAAGATAACGTTATAAATGCTAGAGGCCGTAAAATTATAGAAATGTGTGAAAATTTTGGACAAATTATTTTGAATGGTAGAACTTCAGAAGATAGTAGAGGGGAATTAACTTTAATAAACAGTAGAGGCAGTTCGGTTATTGATTTAGCGATAGTGTCTGTAAACTGTATACAGAGTGTAGATAACTTTAAGGTTATTAGTCGGACTGAGTCCGATCATATGCCCATCGAATTACGACTAAAGATTGGCAGAGGGGCGGAAGATAAGAGGGGGGAAACAATACTGTCGCTAATGCCAAGGTTGAAGTGGACTAAGGAGGATAGTATGCTTTATGGGGAAAAAATTAAAGAATCGGTGGCTGACTTCAGGTTTATGGAGAACAGCCAGTTAAATGTTGACGGAATAATTGACTGTATTCGTAAAGCTTCATATTTAAAACAAGGGTATAAAAATAACATATCGGGTGCAATAACTCAGAAACAACCTTGGTTTGATTTTAAGTGTTTGGCGTCTAGACGCAAAGTGTTTAGGTTGTTAAATTTATTTAGGAAAACAAATTCTGTAGAAGTTAAGAAATTGTACGTCGAAGCAAACAAAGAGTTTAAAATTTTATGCAGAGAAAAAAAGAAATTGTATCAAAATAATATATATTTGTCTATATGTCAAGTTAAGGATAGCAAAAGCCTATGGGGAGCGATAAATAGTTTTAAGCTGAAAAGTAGAAAGGTAACAGGTAAATTGGGATTTAATGACAGGTGGCAATATAAGAATAGTGAAGTAGAAATTGTAAATCAATATAAGTATTTAGGAGTAACACTGACCACAAAATTGTCATGGGAACCGCATCTAACAGAAAAGAGTTCCTCTGCAAAATTGCTTATGAATATTTTATGGCGTAATTTATTTAAGGATGACAGAGTACCGCTGAGTGTTAAGTTCGCTTGTTACAGGTCTATTATACGTGCAGTAGTGTGTTACGGGTGTCAGGTTTGGGGATATTGCGAAAGTGATAAACTTGAAGGGGTTATGCGTCTATTTGTAAAAAGAATTTTCCAGTTACCAAATAATGTACCTAATTATGCATTATACGTGGAAACAGGGCTGGAGAAAGAGTACATTTACACACTTGGGATGCATTTCAATTATATAATACGAGTGTTACGATTGCTACCAAACCGACTGCCAAATATACTTGCTAGGCAAGTGATAGATAGGAATGTTTCTTGGTTTAAGAATATAAAAACACTAGGCCGAAAGTATAACATTGATATTATGAGAAGTTCATGTGCAGGGGAGGGGTTAGATAGTAGTCAGCTGTTATTTATTTTGGAGTCAGTTAGTAGAGAGGTAAGGGAAAATTTTGTTTTGGCAGCTAGAAGGTCACAGTATCATCAACAATACGGGTCATTAAACCTTGAACTGCGTGACAAATCTTATATTGGCGATAAGATCTGTTTAAATGTCATACGCTGGGTGTTTAAAGCTAGAGTAGAAGCGATTGATTTAAACTATAAACCATGGATGAGTCAAATGTATATATGTTCTCTTTGCAATTTGCAAGAAAATGAAAACGTATTTCACTTTGTTGCAAGATGTCCAATTTTGGCCATATTAGATTTCGGTGGTTTGCAAAAAAAGAACTTAAAAAACATGAATTTGAAGAGTATTTAAATGGGCGGGATTGGCGAAGTCTCGGAAAATACTTAAAAGACGCATGGCAATATAGGTGGGATTGGGTAAGGGAGTTTAATTATAAATAAAATGATAATGATGCGTAAATAAAGCTACTATATGATTTGTTATACTATGTTTGGTTAGGTTTTTGTTTTCATTTTCAGGTTAATTGTGATTTTTTGTTTCATTTTAATAATATTGTGGGTTTTTTTTACAAAAATTTTGGTTTTGACTTTTTTGTTTTAGGAAGTAATGTTTTCTTCTTAATTGGGTAACCTATATTGAGAATGTTATCATGTATATGCTTGGTTTTTTCAACCATGGTTATTGCAGAAGTTCTTGATTTTAGTTTTGTTGATGTTATTAATTTTGTTTTTCCTATTTTAGTTTTATAAATGATGTAATTGTTAGTTTAGGTTTTCTTTATACATAGGCACATAGCCAATAATTATTATTCTTTGTAATTTTGTTATTTTTTTTGGAACTCATGTTAAAAAATTTTTAGTTAGACTATTTTTATGTAAGCCTGTAGTGCATTAATTAAAAGTGCCAACCCAGCAGACGGCCTACGGACCATAGCTGAATGAGTGTTAATTGAAACGGAATTTAAAAAAAATGTAATTATGTCTCAAATAAAACACTTTTTTATTATTATATTATTATTTATTATTAATGTGCCCTACCATATACAAAAACCCGCATCTTTCTAAAAATTCTCGTTTAGCTAATAATAATAATAATAATAACTGATTTTTGGGGTTTTTTTGGCCATACAGGGGGTTGTTTTTCAAAAATGTTCAAAAGATTTTTACGTGCATCTATAAAGACCTAATTGACGTGTTTGGTGCAAATTTGTTCGAAATCGATTGAATAGTTTTCTCTCTAGCTAATAATAATAATATTTATTAGTTAATCGTCTACTTTAATAAAAGTATACAAAGCTAGAGAGAAAACTATTCTATCGATTTCAACCAAATTTGCACCAGACATGTCCAGTTCGCCTGTATAGATGCACGAAAAAGGGTTTTGAAAAATTTTGAAAAACAACCCCCTTTTCGGCCAAAAAACCCCCAAAAATCAGTTATTATTTTTTTATTAAAAAACGGCTTTAACGATTTTGATAAAATTTGGCTTATTTGTAGCCTTTAATGTGCCCTACCATATACAGAAACCCGCATATTTCTAAAAATTCTCGTTTAGCTAATAATAATAATAATAACTGTTTTTGGGTTTTTTTTGGCCATAAAGCGGGTTGTTTTAAAAAAAAATTTCAAAACCATTTTACGTGCATCTATGAAGACCTAATTGACGTGTTTGGTGTAAATTTTTTCGAAATCGATCGAATAGTTTTCTCTCTAGATAATAATAATAATATTTATTAGTTAATCTCCAACTTTAATAAAAAAAACTCTCCTACCCCACCCTACAAGTCACAGTGAATCTGTTTAGTAATTTAAATGTATTTGTGAGAAAGTATGTGCCAGTTCCTGGTACCGTTTATTTTTTATAAAATCCATTTTGTTGTATTTAGAAACTAGCCTATTTAAGAAAATCAACTATTTAAATATGAAAACATTAGTTCCCGACATCAGGCATACTATAAAGGCATACTATAAAATATAATTAACTCAATTTTATAAAGGAAATTTAAGTTATAAATGTTTGCACATTGGAAACTATTTTTTGTCAACGACCTAAATATAAATTTTGTTCATTAACTAAGTATATAATATTTATTTGATAAGATGGCAAATATTGGTCATCTAAAATATGAATGCATTACACTTTTAAAAGTTCTTTTAAACGTGTAGACATAATTTACAATGTTAAAATAAAATTAATTAAGGCTTAGATAGAGAAGCCTTGAATGGTTGATTTAACTGAAACCTAAACAGGTAACAAGACGCATACATTCTGGGTACTTTTCCAAATATACATTGTTTGAAGCAATCTATAAATAATGAAACTAAATTACTTGCTTCTTGAGTTGGCAATTTACTACAAGTTTTTGAATACATATTACCTAAAATATATGATAAACATTTTTAACCTTGCTAGCAGAGTGGGTACGAAAATTGAGAATCACGAAGGTAACTTATTTAGTATAAACTATAAAATGACGAGTATAAAGGTGGCCACACAAGTGGAGGAATTCCTCAGAGGAATAACTGTACAGACCAGGCCTTGAGGAAATCCTCAAACAGGCCTCAACTAACACACACAAGCTCCGGAAAACCTTTTGCCTCTCACAATTCAATGTTGACGGTACCTTTTCAATCCTTCAGACGATGACGTGCTCGTTGCTTTCGGATGTTTATTGACAACAAATTGTGTAGAAACCCGTGTTACGAAGTATGTTATAATAGAATTCTTAATTCTTCTATTATAATTAATTCTTTTCGATAGCCTATTTACTAAATAATTTTGTATTATATTTATGTATATTTATAATAAATTGGGCTCCATTTTGTGCGTTTAAAAAAATATATTTTGTGTTTATAAGTTTAAATCACAATGAGCACGAGTAAATGTGTCTGCCAGTATGGAGAGTTAAATAAAGAACCTATATTCTTACGCTTAAACTGGACATACAATATGTTTACTTACGTTAATATCTGGAAATACCACAACTTTGGTTATTTTGGATACATTTTATCCCGTCCAGAGCCAGATAACTTTGAAGATTTCATTTTCTTGAGTTCTTTTCTACAAGAACTTCTCAGGTTATTAATTGTTTTTTTATAAAGTTCCTTTACCAGCACCTGGCTCAATAATCTTTAATTGTTCAATTAAGCGCCCTTAGGCGGCTTCTTTTTTGGTCCTATCACGATATTCCTGGCTTTTTACAAGCCAGAGACACAGTTCAGACTCATTCATTTTTATAAAATGTGCCAAAAATTCAATTGACATTTTCGAAACATTATGATTGGTATTTTCTAAATCAAGTAGTCCTGAGATTTAAACCCAGATGTAAAAGCACATGCTATGTGTGGCACAGACGGTCCGTTTAGACTGTTTTTCATTTGAACTCGGGTGGCCTGTACAGTCTGCCAAATCTGCACAGTTTTATCTCACACACGTTCCGGATTTCCTCAAGGCCTGGCCTGTACAGTTATTCCTCTGAGGAATACGTGTGTGGCCACCTTTTCATTGACAATAAGTCGATCTTAAAAAAAGCTTTGTTAGATAATTTCATATAACTTTTAATTTGTGTTTTATTATAGGCGTGTTTTTTGTTTTAATTGAAGTAGTTATTTCGATAGTGCTGTTCAAACACTATAAACACCCTTGTTGTTATTTAAAGTAATAATTGTAATCATTAACACAACTTAAAAACCACAAAGCATTGTGCTTGTAATAACTAATTGCTTAACTAATAATTATATTGCGATAAAAACGCAATCATTACTGTAATAAGCTCAGAGTTTATAATACAGTGCTAATTAGCTGTGTTGTATAATGCAAGCTAAACATTGTCTAATAAGATATAACAAACTCAGTTTTTAAGTTGCTTGAAATTAAGTTAACAACAAGATTAACTTTTTTAGTTGTAATTTGTCTTTAGATGTAAAATGTTTTAATTGAACGGGTAAGGACTTAAAAAATGTAAAAACGGAATGGTAATTGATTTATAGCTTCCAGTGGATCTCTGTGAGCAAGTGTTAATTACTAATTAGCTGAGGCTTATCTACAGTGCTTTTATAGTTAGTAGGGTTCGAGTATCTTACAATAGACAAATCAATACCGGAGGAGAAATCATTTTAAAAATGAAGTGGGATTTCACATTAGAAAGAAATTGATTGCAATGGAAATGAAATAGCAAAGAAGGAAAGCTTGTTCCACAACCATTATAGAGTATCAAGGGGTTATGGAAAAACAGTATAAAGGAGACCGTTCGATTTACTTCCTCAAATGCAAAAGTATGATTAGTAGTCTAATACAGGTGCCTGGCTTTATTTATTATTGAATGAACATAAACAGTACAAGTGTGATTGACGGTCAATACACTGACTTAATACAATTTCAAAAATGTACCCTCACCTGATAGGATGAATGACCAATCTAAAGGCGTAGAGAGTAGGAGGAATTTTCCAACCACGTTTTTATGAATGTGATGTATTTGCACCACTGAGGCAACAATATCAAGTTCAAGGTTACTTTCACCCAAGTTGTATACGAGAAGATTTCCGAACCTTCTTTCGTTCAACAAAAAGGGACTTCGTTTGATGAAGTTGCTGTATGGTCATCTAGAAAGGGTGATGTGACAGCAAATCACACAACTTTTGGCAATAATATTGGAGTAATTTATTACAATATTCCAATGATATGCATGTCACCTTACAGCTCAAAAATAAAATTTGTTACCTTGTTACAACTATGTACAATTAATTGTACTAAACCATTAATTTTTTTAAAGTTTATATATTGCACAAGAACTAAATATTTGAAGATAACACATTATTTGGAGTTACCAAACTCTGAAGCTAAGGTTCACGGTTTGAACATATTTTGGAAGTTTGTTAGATAAAAAAGTTGATGTTTAGCCCAATGATACTTTTAGCCTCAAAAAAACAAACAAATTTTTTGATATAATATTAAAGGTGTAGGGTTGTTACAGAACGTAACATATTTAACTAAGGGACTGCGAAAATGTTTTTAATCAAATAAAATAAACTAATTAATTTTTAATGAAATAAAATATTAAACTTATCAAATCCTAAATTAATATGGTATTTTTAAAGTTTGGCGCGCATATTTAGGCTTTTAGGTTAATTAATGTGCCTTATCCACACGTTACAATCATTTAATTTGTATGCCCTTAATGTAAATAACAAGCTTTCATGGCCCTGCATTATCCCTACTGTACTATGCTAGCTTTTTACCTGACATTAAACACTAACTGTGCTTTATTACAGTAAGTTAAAATTAAACATTATGCTCTGTGAAGGGAAGATAACACACTGTCCTAGCGTATAACATTTTCGTAATTCATAATTACCCCTGCTTTGTGTTTAGAAATGTATTAAACACCTCTACTGGTTAACAAATAGTAAACTTTCATAATAAACAAAAACAGATAATCTGTCAAGACACATATTAATGCTATAATATTTTATTACTAAATAATATACAGTATTTTATTCAAAACAGTACCTACAAAATTGAACAGTTTATTTACGTAATAACTTAATATTTTAATTGCATAGTGATATAACAGTTAGTTATATATTTTCTCTCTCCTACTGTTAATATATATTTTTTTGTATTATTACTATAAGTACTATATACATATTTTAATCGATTCGTTTAATTATTTATCTTTATTTTATACCAGTTGCACCAATAAAGATGGATCATCGTATAGTGAAGGTAAATCAAACGATACTAACTAAGCTTAAACCCACGCAACTATGTCATGCCTTTAAACACTGCACCAATCTGCTTCCCATTTATAAAACAGTATATGAATTCTAGAATATATATATTTTTTTTAAATTTACACAACACTATTTCAAATTAATGGCAAAATAGTATACAATTGAATATTGAAGGTTTAAAATACTGAATTAACAACGTGTGAATTAAGAAGTGTACAGAATTAATTTTATAAATACTCATAGCGTAATCATTAATTTATCTGAATTATTTAGATAAAAATTTAATTTGGTTTCAGCTTATTTATGTTACCTAAATATTTTTTTATGTATATAATACAACAACAATAACTTACTTACTTTTCGCAACACTCAATCAAATGTATAAAGTTGGAATAAAATATTAAAGAAATGCTTTTTGTTAAATAACACAACATTTGATTAACATTTACCCCCTTTATAGCCGGTTTCACCATCATTCGTTAAATACGCTTGATGTTCGTTAAACTTAACGATTGATCAATTTTTGACGGTTCGTTTAAATCACTAACGTTTCACCAACATCTAATACTGAAATTTAACGGCTCGTCAAGTTTGACAATTGTCAAAATATAAACATGAGTGTTCACGCTTTGTTCAAGAGTTGGCACCCGTGTTTGCAGCTTTCTTATTGGCTACAGCTGACTTTGTTACGAATCCCGCTTGTAACTGATCTGTTTTAAACTTTCATAACCAAGAAGTGTAAAGTTTTGCTGCTTGAATTATGGAGTGTAATTCGATAAAAAAAACAGGGGGTGTAATTTTAAAGGTGAAGAGAAAGCTATTTTGATTAGGCTCATCGCGGACAACAAAAATGTTATTGAAAACAAAAGAACCTATGGAACTACAAAGAAAAGGAACTTGCGTGGATTGAGTTACAAAATAAATTTAATAGTCACGCGCAAGTAACTAAACGTAGTGTGAAACAACTAAAAAGTTTTTATGATAACTTTAAAAGAAGGGATAAGCAAAAAAAGGCTCAAGATAAATTAAATTTATTCAAAACAGCCCGGCGACACCCGTTTTAGTGGACGATTTGTCAGCCCAAGTTTTGACCATAATCGAAGACCAAGTGGAGCCATTAAAAAATATTTTTGATAGTGATGCCTCTTACAATTTTGAGTTCGGTAAGTGTAAAATATGTTATACTAAGCAGTATTTAGTAAGATAATACAAACAAAGAAGTATTAGGTTTTTAATTCTACATAGGCCTAATAATGTAGGCCTAGTCAAGTTGTCTATTACAGTATACGCCTATATTGTTATTCATTTAAATAGTTTGGTTTGATTGGTGAATATTAGTCCCTCTACTAAAATCACGTTGATCAATTTAGGCCTAACCAAACATTATATTATAACAATAGTTATCTTCTTAATTCTTGCTATTACAGTATACGCCTATAGGCTATTGTTATTCTTTTAAATAGTTTGGTTTGATTGGTGAATATTAGTCCCTTCTACTAAAATCACGTTGATCAATTTAGGCCTAACCAAACATTATATTATAGCAATAGTTAATAGTTATCTTCTTAATTCTTGCTATTACAGTATACGCCTATAGGCTATTGTTATTCTTTTAAATGGTTTGGTTTGATTGGTGAATATTAGTCCCTTCTACTAAAATCACGTTGATCAATTTAGGCCTAACTAAACATTATATTATAACAATAGTTATCTTCTTAATTCTTGCTATTAAAGTATTTCAAAGTACAGACATCAATGATAATCGATTATATTTAACATTTTATTACAGAAGTGTCCATGTCAAAAGGAGATGATCAAGAAAGAGAGCAACAGATATTTGATGACAGCTATCCAGTAACTGAATACATGGAAATTTCAGCAGTAGAAGATAGAGAATCCGTTTCAGTAAGTTTAAACCGAATCAGGGCATTTATTCCGAACTGTTACCTAAGAAATAAATACAGTGTATTAGATATCAACTTACAAATTGTTGGTGAAACGTAGTTTTTAAGTAGGCCTACTTGCATCTACTTAGTTTTTAGTAGATCCTACGATCCTTAACACAATTTCTACTGCACCGTAGTATAACACCAAATATTGTTATATTATTAAATTTGTATATAAGATAAACAATAAAAGTTGCAAAAATAAAATGTAGGCTACACTAATGTGAAAGTAATTCAATATAAATATTTTAGGTAACTGATGAACCCCATACAACTAGATCAGACAAACCTTCCACATCCTTCACCACTCCAGACAAACCTTCTACATCCTTCACCCCTCCATGGTTCTCTAGAAATAGGCCAGAGGTTAAAAAGAAACGGAGAACTTCCGAAGCTGTCAAAGCACGGAAAAACATTTGTGAACTTTCTGAAGCACGGAAAGAAGTCTGCGAACTGGAGAAGAGGTTTCTAAAAGAAAAGCACGAAGCCGAGATGGAACTCATAAATATTAAAAAAAGATCGGCGCTTATGAAGGAGGAACTGTTAAAATTAAAATTAGAACTAATAAAAAAAAATTAAATAGTGTGCTTAAGACCACACGTTGGAAGTGATAACTTCTATGACCAATTTATATTTTTTTGTCCGTACTAATATTAGAGGAGGAGGAATAAGGATAAAATAATTTAAAACATTAATGACTTTGCTGACTTTGGTATTTAATATACATATAACACAAAT
>JAGFPH010000188.1:887725-899335 GCA_018207615.1 Philaenus spumarius | reverse complement strand
CCGAGGACTGTACCTGAATTACTTTTACACAGGATTGTATTAAATTTAATTATCTTTCGAACGATATAGCTCAAAAATGGCACACGGGCTTATGAGTGGGAGAAATCGCGCAAAAACCTGACATTTATAATGAAAAAATCATTTATCGGGAGCTTTCTATGAATTTTGTTCCTTGTTCCGGGGACTGTACCTGAAATACCTTTGCACAGGATTGTAGTAAATTTAATTACCTTTTGAACGATATAGCTCAAAATCTGCACAACGGCTTATGGGTGGGAGTAATAATGCAATTTCCTCGCTCTAACTTTGCCATTTTGGTTTAAATCAAACAAGCCGCCATTTTGTGTAAAATCGAAAAATGAAAATATCAGTGTCTGGGACATCCTACAAGGACACTTCCACTAAAATTTCAGCTATTTTGAAGCATATTTACTACCATTTTATCAATGTGGGAAAAATCCATATACTTATATACCCTTAAATCCCTACCCAAAAACGATTAATCGGTATAACTCCGCCATTTTGAATCCGATCGAAAAACAAAAAAAAGTATATCTGAAGAATCCTACTAGGACCCTTTCACCAAAAATCATAAATTTTGAAGGATATTTACTACTACTTATCGATCCGGGAATAAAACAGATATATATAAAGTAATTTTCAAATTGAGTCGAGTGTAATAGCTCTTATTTTCTTCGAAAATTCAGCTAAAAATTACAAAAAAGGGAGATCACAAACAAATTAGAAATGGATTGAAAAATGTAGAGGAAAGGATCCAATAGGAGACTTTGATGTTTCTCAATAGTAGTAAGGATTGATGAGATAATGTAATGGCTTTCCATGATTGGTGTAGAGAAAGAAAGTTAGAGAGTCTGGATTACAGGAAAAGACGAGATGGCCGGAACAAGTAGATACTTATATGAAGAAAAGAAAACAGTGATGATCAAAAAGAAGAACATGACTAATTCAATTCTCAACAATATAGGGCAAATATTGCTTTTTTACTTTCTCCCCCCCCCCTCGCCCTATACGTAGTATATGGAGAAAGTATTGTTTTCGTCCAAATTTTCGAATTTGAATTTTAGTGGAATTATCTGTTTTGGTGCTCCCTGAACCCCAAAAAAAATTTTAGTGGAATTATATGTGTTTGTGCTCCCTGAACCCAAAAATATTTTTAGTAGAATTATTTGTTTAGGTGCTCCCTGAACCCAAAAAAGTGTTTTTTTTGTGTGATGTCTGTCCTTGTGTCTGTTAGGATGTGTACAAAGCTGGAGACCATACCAATGGTCCGATTTTGATGAAATTTGGTATGTAGGGGTAGTTCTGGAATATCTCTAAGCACTTTTCATTTTTTAAAATTTTTGATTTTTAAGAGGTTGTACCTCAAAAATTGCAAAAAACGAGAAAAATCTAAATTTCGAAATCGATTGAATAGTTTTAATAATAATAATAATAATATTGATTAGTACTTGGGAAGGTATAAAGTTTCAACTGAGAGAAAGTATGTGGCAGTTATCTGGTAGCGTTTATTAATACTGTATTAGTGTAGGCCTACTAACCTTGGATTATACTGTCGTGCGCTCCGTTAAATAATTGGTTGCAAAGTGATTATTTTGTAAAGCTAATTATTTAATTCCACCACCCGTGAGTACGCCAAATTCACGAAGGGAAATAATAAAACCTGAAATTAACTATTATAGAGTTTAAAGTCACAGCCCACGCAATAACAAAGTAACGAATACTAAGCGTACCAAACTGTACTTTCTCTAACGTCTGACATGATCCTAATTAATTGAAATTCATTTCACTAAATCAAGAAGGCACTTTAAATTTACAGTGTAATCTAACGTTATAAAGTTGGTTTCAGTTAATTGGTTTAGTAGACATTCAAATCCTACTCAGCGAGAGTCTAGTTATATGTTTAAATTAAGTTTATTTACGTCAACTTCTATAAGAAACTGTAATGTATGAACAGCCAATTAGAGTTTTAAAATCAATTTAACTTTTAAAAAGGAAACTAAATATTATTTAAACCGTGGGTTAAATTAAAAAATGACAAGTATTGGAACCACACCCCATTTACCAAACGTAAATAATATTATAATATACGTGATTTTGTACTCACGTCACACTATTCTGAATTTGTTTTTCTTCTAAACTATTGCAATTTCGGAACTTTTGTCCATCATCAGGTTATTTAAAAATTACAGACGTACAACATAACACATAATTCACTCCACTTGGAGGTCGTAAAAGTTCATAAGCAACTATCCTTCCATTAAAATATATTATACGACACCGTAATAGTGAGAGAAATGAAGGAACAATGGCATTGATTCAGTCGACCTAAATGAGTCTCATTCAATACAGACCCGCCAAACTGACGTGAACGTATCTGTTTGCGATTTGTATGGTGCGCTTTTGAACTTTTACGACCTCCAAGTGGAATGAATTGTGTGTTGTATGTGCTTTGTTTTATGTCTGTGACTTTTTAAATAACCTGATGATGAAAGAAGTTCCGAAACCGCAATAGTTTAAAAGAAAAACTAATTGAAGTTCGTGTGAGGTGGTACAGATCACTTATGATATAATACTGTCTTATAAAATTGATCCATGGACTAGAATTTTCTTCATGATATTTGATCTTATAATATGCGTAGTTGGCGTTTGGAGTTTCAAAAATGTGACGTTTGGTGCATTTTTGTAAGTTGATTTGTCACACAAATTAATTAATTACTCAGATATAATATAGAAAGTGAATACCAAAATTCACAAGTGATTTATGGACCTGAATAAAAAATCTCTAATGAAAGTTAGGTCATGAACTGATGAAGGTGTAATGAATGGGCTATCAGAAGAGACAAAAGAACATGGTTGGAAATTTTTGTGTTAAAAAGTAAGTTGAACCTATAAAATTGTTCTTTTTTATTTCAGCTTTTTTATTGGTACTACAGAAAACAACTTTTTAGTTTTCTGTGGATCATCATATCGGCCTGAAATAGTCGATTTATTTATTTTCAATCTCGCTTTTCTTTTAAAATATGTAACAACTGAAAGGTATCGTAACTATTACAGTTAGAGAAAACATGTGCTGTAGTATTACAAATTTTTCGATATAAAACATTTTTAAGTGGTAAAAACAATCCACTATATCAATATAAGATTTATGTATACTAACACTAATACAAATCCTCATACAGACAAAGAGGTTGAAGGTATTTCAAAGAGATAGTCATCCTCAGTGAACTTTAATCAGATTGATGTAGTTGGAAGATAACTATTTGTGTTAGTATTACTATTCCTAAATTAAATTTCTTCTCACTGGCCAAAACCAAAGTATATTTAAAGCTACAATTGAGGCAAACCATTTTCTGGGCTTTAATCTATACATATAAATAAAATTTTAGTGCTTGTCTGTGATTTCAAAGTATAAGTTCTTTTTCTAAGCTCATATGGTTATTCACACATTACCATAATCAAAACACTATTTTATAAATGTTTTGTCTATCTGTTTGTTTGTTTGCCAGCGCTAATCTCCGGAATAGCTGAACTAACTTCAAACAAACTTTCAATAACATGTAGAGGACTTTTCAGAGAAAACTTAAGACTACTTTTTATTCCAAAAATATTTAAAATGTATGTTAAATTTTTTTTTAATTATAAACAAATTTAGGGATTTTGTGGTTTGCAATGGCATTACTATAGAGCGCCTAGTTGGTTAATGTGATTGACATTTTGGCTTCGAACTAACGAAACAATCTTATAACAAATTTACATCATCCTTACATTACCTTTGTACAGAACTACGAAATGTCGTATTCTACTATTATGTGGATATTTTCTCACTTGGATACTTTGAAACAAACTAGTGCCCAATAAACGAAAATGCATCCAAGTTTCCCTTTGTCTCTTTTAATCACCAAAATTGTTTAGTTTGAAGACTCCGCTTAGGATAATTATATGCCATTATTGTCGCCTTTATTGCTCCGAATACCTTGAATTCATCCCATTCCTTCTTGACACAAAACGAGTCATTACAAACTTCGCAGGTCCCTTCCAACTTTGCTGCAGAGTTATTACGATAGTTTCTGTCCGGGATTCCTTCCGTTAAGACAAAACCTTGCTCATTTATAATATGATCCTTTATAAAATTAATGGTGGCAAATATGCTATAACATTTTACCCGCTAAATGGTTTTTAATGCATTTAATATATTAAAAAATGTATAGTTTTATTTTCAAACTACACTTCAAAACTCCATACCGTAATCAGCATTAAATATGTATATGTTTTATTCTAACTCATTTTTAAATAAATTTTATTTTTAACTTTGTTTGGTTTATATTTGTCTTGCCATTTTCAAAATTTTCTTTCTTATTTTTATCTAGGCCTACCTAACCATGCTGTGGGGATTTTTAACGCGATAAACGTATACAATTACAAGGAATATTATTATAGCCTAATTCCTTTTTAATAATTACAACGTATTAATTAAATAATTTAAAGTTATTTAACTCACATTGAACATAAAAGTTATTTTCAAACTATTATAGAAATAATGTAGGTTGTATGATCAATGTTTTTTTTTTACATTCCCTTTTAATAACTTTGTTTTTAGAAGAAATTACTTAAACCAACAAACAATAAGCTTTAACAGATAACTTAGATAAACGGGTCTATATCGTTAGGGATTTTCAACATAGTAAATGTATAGAACTCACAACTAATTATAAAAAATATGCCTGTACAGCACATAATACTTAGCGATAAACTAAAGAGTATCGCTCATGCGCATAGTTGAATTGTTTTATTTTCTTAAAGTTTTAATAAAAATTCTACGTCAGTAAGAAGACATGTTAGAAAAAGTGCTGCATTAAATATTTTACTCAAAAACCTGAAAATATTTTGGGAAAAACAAAGTTCATATAATGTTTGTTAATCGCCATTCCGAATATTGATATTTATTAATAAGTATATGAACTTACCGTCAGCAATATTCGTATACTATCTTCGTTTAAAATCAGACCCCACTAACTCTTTCAACCAAGAAATAAAAACTGCTATAAACGAGAGTAAACATTTACTGAACAAATCTGACAAAGTTTTCAACAAAATGATTAATCCTTATGCTCCCATCTTAATAGCTCTACCCAAAATACATAAACCTGACCTCCCTATCAGACCGCTTGTCAATTTCACAAGTACCTCGTCATACCGGTTATCAAAAACTTTGGACAGAATAATTAGGAAATACATTGAATTCAAAGACGACTATAGTTTAAAAAACACCCAAGATTTAATTTCCAAGATAAAAAACACAAACATAAAACCCGGCTCAATATTAGTCTCTTTTGACATTACCAATTTATATACAAATGTGCCAGTGAAAGAAACAATCTCCATACTAATCTCCACACCGTATTTTCAAAATGTTGACCCAAAAACGTGATCCCGATGAGCTAAGACTCTTTAACTGTCAAAATCGGGTGTCTCGTACCCAAAAACATATAAAATGATACCCGAAACTGTAATTTCAAAAATTTTAAGAAAGCCGAAGTAATTTTGACCCAACAGCGTGACCCCGGCGCGCTAAGACTCTCGCTAGAAAGCTCAAAAGCTTTTCAACTCTCCGCAATAAAATTACGAAGATTTTGGCCCCACCAGAAGTTTTCTACAACGTCTGTGAGTGCATATATTGTGTCGACAGACAGACACACAAGAATTTTCGCAAGATTTCAACACTTCGGCATTTTAATGCAAGACGAAGTTCTTTAAGTTTGAATACAGGTAAAAAATTCCATACACATTACGGTCTACCGGAAAGGTTTACCTGCACAGTTCACCAAGAAAGAATCTAAAGTAAATTATTTCTACCTGCACAGTCGTCCTTTCCGGAGCTGGTGTGTAACTGATCGAACATATGCGCAGGGTTTAGTTCAGTTGTGTTGTTTTTGCTTCATGAGAGAGAGTGCCAATCGTGTTTGTGTTGCTGTATTTTTACTTGTGGTTTTCTACATAATGTCAAACTGAAAGCGCAATATTAGTTTTGAAGAGTTCATTGAGAGTTTTATATCATGCTCCAGCAAAGAGAGATGCTGGCTAGGAGACGTTGTTGGTAAAGTTAAAGGAGTTGGAGCCAGATGCAACAAAAAAGTAGTTGTTAAAAATATATATAATCTGAGAAATAACGTAAAGAGAAGAAGAAAAGTGATATGGCGAAGAAGCCGGAGATAATTTGTATAAACAACGCTCTGTACTGCAGAAAATACCCGTACCCTGTGTAAAGCACGTTGCCTGTACAGGTACACAAGTGCAATTAACCTACGCAGGTGTACAGGATAGGCGAAACGTAAAGTGTATGGCAGGCCTAATTTTATTGAATGTCCATGACATAAAAGATTTATTTACAGACGAGTGTGTGTAATTGTGTCCCCTACATAGAAAAACGTATGTATGTTACAGGTGATGTTGCCTGTTACTTGTTATACATTTAGTTAATTGCTTTTGGTATTTATAATTGTAGAACGGAAGATATATTAACATTTTTTAAATTACCTAAATTAGCTTCGAAATAAAGTCTCGAAGCTCATATTGCAGCTTGAATCTGCAACAGACGATACTAGAGTCGTGATTTGTCTAAAACACTGCTGATGGATAAAGAGTTGTGATGTGATGTTAGTAGATTTCTTTCTGTGTAACGGGGAGCACTACATCTGATGTAGAGCTCAATGTAAGCATATATTATTATTAATTATAAACAATTTAAACCTTAACTGTTTGACGGTGCGTTGCCCATGGGCGACCATAGGATATGTTCTAGGGGATAGACTGGGATCTATGGGAATTAATCCTCCTCCAGAAATTTGTTTACCTACTCCGGAAAACTTTTAAAATTTGGAAGCCAATTTCGCGGTTTAAGTAACCATCAAACGTTTATCATTTTTTTTTCTGATAAAAAAATGCCAGTTTTGACCCTGTTAAAAAATTAACTCCTATTATTAAAATGCTAGGCTACTCACACTAACACTAATATATACTTAAAATAAATAGTAAGGTACCTAAAATGGAAAAAACTGTCACCCATAATTTCATACTTTCTCCTTCCAATATACTAAATACTGTTATAGATAAGAGAGAGATTTGTATAACATTTTGAAAAAAACAAACTCGAAAATGCTTGATAATTACTCTAATTAAAATTGTATTCTATCTCTGCAGCCTTTTGAAAGAAGGATATCCTAGGTTATTAAACTCAAAATGAGCCAAACTAGTTCTAAAATAAAATTTCTAATTTCGTTTTATTAATTGTAATAAAATTTGAAAAACAAATATTTAAGCTTAGAGTAAATTCGATGATTGGAGATTTTGTTGAAACGCTTCATTTTCCGCCTGACGGCCATTTCGTGTTTTTTTTTTTTTTTTTATGATAACCTTAGAAATTATTAGGATTATGAATTTAAAATTTATAAATGCATTATTTATTTATCAGTATACCAAGATCCAAAAAGTCAAATATGTCGGAAACAATAAATTGTACACAAATTTTATAAGAGGCAAAAATATTTAAATTTTTTAATGTTAAACAAAATAGAGTTATTAATTTTTCTGTAGCTTTAAAAACAACGCAGTTATTATAATCAAAAACACCTAAAACGAAAACAAAATTGGTAATTATTGTCAAGCACACACAAAGTTATTAAAATAAACATTTTTAACAATAAGGAAATTAATTTTTACATTTGTCTTATTCTTACAAAAGTCAAAGTCTTAAACAAAATAAACATTTTTCTTCATTTCAGGATATTGAACCAAAGAATCGTACTCAAACAAATAAATTAAACAAAAGATTAGCACCTCTTCTAGCACAAAAACCGAATAAGTTAGCTGCAGGGCTTACTCAGTAGTTTTTAAATAATGAAATTACAAATGGGACTCAATGTGACGCCCTCCTTCAGCAATGAACTCTTCAGCTTGGCTATGCAAAGAATTTCGGACTTTTTCAAAGATCCCAGGAATAGCTCTTATGCTGTTGCACAACGCTTCTAACCTTCGATCCAGTTCATGTATGTCATGTACCTCTGTATCGTACTCTAAAAAAGGTCTTTAGGTGGCCCCACAAAATAATCCAGGTGGTTTAGACCCGGTTATGTAGCTGGCCAATTAACAGTTCCTCCTCTCCAATAGATTTCAAAGGGTATACATCACTGACGTAATGTCTCACATTGTTACTGAAATGAACTACATGTCTGCAAGTGAAACTTCATTCAATAATTAATTCTGGCAAAATTCTTTCCTAAAAACCTAAATACATGATTCCGATGAGACGAGCTGGAAGAATGTCTGGCCCCCAGCAGATTTTTTCGAAATATACCACACCTTACATTTAAACTAACCTGCTTATGGTTTAAACACAAATTTATAAGGATTATATTGTGCCCAAACACACGAATGTTGTGAGAGTTTATTATACCCTCTCTTGAAAATGTAGCTTCGTCCGTAAATCAGTTGCTAAAGTGATCAGGATTTTGAATACGACTTGCCAATGACATTATTCAACCATAGGAGGATAGTCTTGTGGGAGAAACTTTTACTTTAGTAAGGTGATATGGGTATAGACCATTATTGTGAATGGTACGCCGTACTACCGTTTGGTTTACATTCAAAATATTATACATTTTCCTCACACTTGTCCCTGAACTTTCTTCGACAATGTTTTAAATATTTTGTTCTACATCAATGTTTAGTCCAGCTTGTCTCTCTTTAGTAATGCTTACAAACGTACCTATCCCTTTCAAACGCCGATGAACAGCTTCAAAGGTTTTGCGGTCACGTATACGTCTGTCAGCAAACTGCTCCATGTAAATCCTCCTAGCTTCAGCACTGTTTCCCCAAATAGCACCATATGCTAAATACATATCAACATATACTCCTCATTGTAGTAAAGCTAACAAATTATTATTAATATAAATATACAAATATTTTTTTCTCTTATAAAATGTGTGTACTTTGCGGTTTCCGAAATATTTGATTTTAATCGAAGTTGTAACTTTCTGAGTTAAATGTAATTTGTGAACCTAGTTGTCGTGGAATTTGTTGCACTGTCAATTCAGGTTTGGGGAGACAGTAGAAGGGAGAACATGTCCTTAAGCCAGACACATTCTTTAGCTTGAGGCTATTGTACTTCCAGTTCAACGATATTAACTGGATTCACTCTAATTATATTATAATATCTCAGGTAAGTTGGCGGATCAGGAGCGAACCTAAATTTACATACTAGTCTTAATATTTCATCATTATTAAAAGATCCTTTCCTGTGAGGATGGTTAATTTAACATTAATATTTAAGCTAACAGTATTATCAGGAGTAAGATACCTATGGTTAGGCATAATAGTTAAAACCTACAACAAACGCCATATATTTTTTAAGTAGAAACGAGACAGACCGAATATTTTCCAGCTAGAAACTAAAACGTTAAATATTCTTTAATGGAAGGAAAGGCAGAATATTCTCGAGCTAGAAACGGAAACGTTAAACATACTTTAATAGATGAAAGGCCCAAATATTCTACAGCTAGAAACGGAGACGTTAAATATACTTTAATGGAAGGAAAAGTCCGAATAATATCCAGCTAGAAACTAAAACGTTAAATATTCTTTAATGGAAGGAAAGGCAGAATATTCTCGAGCTAGAAACGGAAACGTTAAACATACTTTAATGAATGAAAGGCCCAAATATTCTACAGCTAGAAACGGAGACGTTAAATATACTTTAATGGAAGGAAAAGTCCGAATAATATCCAGGTAGAAACGAAAACGTTAAATATACTTTAATAAACGAAATGCCGAATAATCTAAAGCTAGAAACGGAAACGTTAAATATACTTTAATGGAAGGAAAGGCCTAATTTTCTACAGCTAGAATCGGAAATGTTAAATATACTTTCTTGGAATGAAGAGGCTGAATATTTGTCTGCAAAGATCGAGTTTTTTCTTTACCCGACTTACATAATTCTACTACCCGACTTACATAATCTTTAAATCACATACAACTCTATGAAATTTCCAGAAGGATTTCTTAGATAAGTATTGATTTTAAAATTTAGGTCAATATTAGCAGTACTAGCAATAATATAGCAGTACCAGCAACTTTGTCTAAGTGCAATTAAAATACTGATTGATTACTAACGTATAAATTTCAAATACGATTAATTCAACGATATTGAAACTTAACAATCAATAACAAGTTTCAAAAGTTACAGCTGAAAATACCTTAAACAGAAATATCGACCTTTTTTGATTTTTGGCCTCTAAGATCACGTCGGAGAAATAATGTCAAATATTGAAGTTTTAAATAATTGAACTTCAATTCGCCAATTCAGTCTCAGAATTTCCCTACAAAATACCGTTGAAAAGCTACAGCTGTTCAACGGTATTTGGTCAAACTTTTTTTAAAGTTGGTAAACAAAAAAGTTTAAGAAAAATTCACATTTTGGCGTTATAACTGGTCAACGATGCTATGTACGGAATAGGTCCAATGTATGAAAGCACTTTAAGAGCTGAATACAATGAGTATCTTAAATTGAAAATAGGTGCTACAAGTCAAAACTTGGATCACTATTTTTATCACTAATAATGTCACAACTTTTGAACGAATGGACTTTTCGAATGTGGATTTCTCCTAAACCTTCTTGAAGAAATCTTGTGTATAGCTCAAACCCCAGCTCAGTTGATTCCGTCACAAACAGACAAACACGATTTTACTATATGTATAGACACAGATAAGCTGAAAGTGTACATTCACATTTCACAACACCTCCAAAGAAATAGCCCCAAAAGAAATTATTTCTTATTTCTAGTTATGATCAAACATTCAAAATGTGTGTTGTTCAACTGGAAATCTGTAAAGATGTTAAACAAAATTTACAGAGCCAATTAAAGCGACTTAATTAAAAATTGCATGTTTACGGACAGTAAGTGTAAAGCCTGGGGAGGATATTTAGTCATAAAGTGAAACACCTGCTGCTACGGCTCATAAAGATAAGGGGTTTAAGTTAAAACGGCTGTACTAAACTTTCAAGTCAGACAATTTTCATTTCTTTGTAGGAAATGTAAATCAACTAATACCAGTAAATAACAGTATGAAAGTAAATTGAAATTATAGTTTTAAATTAAAAATATTCAACAGAATTAACCTTTGATTTAAAAAACATACAATTTCAACATTTTGATTTTAATTTCAATTCGATTTACTTTGTAATCTGAAGTTTTTATTGTATGAATTTATTAATTTGTTCTACACTCTACATTTTTTAAATGTAGGGAAACTTCTGGCAAACTTCCAAACATTAATTAAAAGGGTACATTATGTGCAACCTTTCGTAAAAACTTAGTTTCCTGAGAGTAAAACCGAAAAACCAAATATTTTTTACTTTTAGAGCCCCTATGTTGAAACGGTACCTTACTAAGTCAACACGTTTTTTTCAAAATACTTCATTTTAAAAGATGTTTAAAGTATGTATTACTATGTTTACTGGTTAACTTTAACCAGAGGGACTTTAACGTCGTGCAAAACAACAAAATTTGCATAATAGTCTTATATATATATATATAT
>JAGFPH010000188.1:843945-877428 GCA_018207615.1 Philaenus spumarius | reverse complement strand
GAAGCCGACAGTGATCGGCGAAACAGCGCTGTAGCTAGTGCTACATTCACATGACTGAAGACAATTTTGAAGGTAATTTCATTACAATATATAAACAGTCCAAGGCAAACAAATGGTCTATAAAAAATGATATTTTTTGTATGTTATACACCTATGTAACTACCCTTAAAGCCACTGTGGACGACGCTTTCTGAAATTCAATAACAATGTGTTACGTTGTTTTAAATTTAGTGAAACAAAGTGGATTTAATTGCCGTGTTGTGGAGTTATGATTTTAGTACCGTTCCTGTTAACTCTTTAATAATTAGGGAAACTCTTGCTCCTAAATATTTATGGCCCAGAAATACATTTTAAAAAACTATTCCATAGAGTTTTTACATATTTTTTAATTCCCTCTGTTTTTCTAGACCCGTTGTTAAATTCTTGGTAATGTTGTTTTGACTTCTTATGACCCCTCCCAAAATGAAATCCTGTATCCGCCCCTGTTATGACCCAACGCCAACTTCTTTCATGTTCACTTAAGAGGGTTCTGTACCTGAATAGAATTATCATGTTTTATGACGCAATAGTACTGCGTTTAGCGTCTCAACTAGGAGTAGTTCGTAGATTAGTCACTAGTCGAACGTTATAGTTTTACTGGTGAAGTAAAGCACATGAAATTACCCCTTCCACCACTGCATTTTGTTAACAGTTTTGTTACACGTAGTTACAAGCGTTTCCTTTCCTTTTCTTTGTGCAAACACACATAGCCGCCTAGCCGGTGCGATGTTCCCAATTGGTTGAGCTGTTGCATTAGGTTTAGGCTCTGAACTTAGACTTATAAAAGTTAATAACTCACGAGAATATTGTTTTAAATGATAAGGATAAAATATATGCAATTAGACAATCATACACGATGGAAAGTATAGAAACAAATCTCCCAGATAAAATTAAATTATGTATACAATTTTAAGTTTGTACCCAATAAGAATAACATCTTCTGTGTATTATTTGTTTAGCAAACCTTTAATTCATTTCATTAATTTATTGTTGGCATTGTTTACTAAATATAAAAAATATACCTACAAGTTTAAAACCAAATCAATTTATTTTAATATTATGGTGATTACTTTCATATTAAATTATGTATAAAACTTGAAGTTGGTAGGGTACCCAATAAGAATAATATATTCTTTATAGCACTTGCTTAGCAAAACTTTAATATTTTCATTAATTCATTGTCGGCATTGTTTACTAAATAATATAAAAAAATATACCACAAGTTTGTAACCAAAACAACTTATTTTAATGTTTTGATGATATTTACATATCAAATTTACAAGGACTAAGTGTTAAAACATAACAGTCCGATAATAGGTTTTATAAAAAAAATAGGCCATATAAATACAAGAAACCTTACAATGGAAAAAAATACATAAAAAACACAACAAAATTCAATAGGTACTGTACTTGAAAAGAGCAATTCATAAATGTTTAAGAAATAACGTTTCAAGACTTAGGGGTCTGCGGGTACCAGAATTTTCGGGTTTCGGGCGGGTTTTTTCATTGCTCGAGGGACGGGCGGGTCCGAAATATACGTTAAAATACGGGCGAGTATTTTGGCTTTACCCCATAAATTCGGGTAGTGAGGAATTAAAATGAATAATTCAATTTCCTTTAGGTAAAAAGCAAAAATGAGTCGATAAAACCTATTTCAAATAAAAAAATTAAGACAATGTATCAATAATTGAAACTTAAAAATTATCCGACATTATTTATTCATATTAAAGGCCTAACAAACGATCTTGACTCGACAAATGGAACAAATATATAATCAAGACATCACGTTGGTTAAAGCTGGTCGTCCACTAGGTCGGTAGAGCGGCGCGGAAAACTACCGACCTCGAACAAAATTTATTTACGACGAAATAATAACTTTGTTTGGAATCATATTACTTAAAAACTAAACGAGCTAGAACAACCTAATATGGTTTATTATTTAGAGCAAACATTTGGCAAAATTGATAATTTAATTTTTTAAATTGAAAAATTAGAAGAGTAATTTTTCCAAGAAAAAGGAAATTTATTTAAATTCTAACATAAAAGCTTCGTCCACTGGGGGGGAGGGGGGGTAGCACGTCACCGTTTTCGAATAAATGAAAAACTTGTTGGGGGTCGGTACCGCGCCGCGCCAAGCCGCTCTACCGACCTAGTGGACGAGGCCTGGGTCGGAATTTGTTGGGCTCGGATAACTTCGACTGTACTCGGCAACATTCCTACCTAACAAACTGTCATATCGGCAGCTAATCTACAACCAGAACATAGTCTTTCTGCACGTGTCGCAATTCAAAGGTGAATCTATTTTGTAGATTCATTACTAACAAAAAATTATTTGTCTCTCTTCCTTACAATTTTACCTACTTGCATAGAATATTTATACAAAGTATTTCACCTTTTAGAAAAAACTAGCAAATATAAATAAGTAGGGTTTGTTTCATGCAAAATGTAGAAAATGTTATAATTGTGATGAAAAAAATTTTATCTATTGTTCATTTCAAAAACGTTATGTCTCAAGTTCATGTATGTTAATTAAAACCCTTTAACTGTCCATGCTATTTTTTTTTTTTTTTTAATGCCAAGCCATTTCGTTGCGTGTGCAAACATATTTTAAAAAATTCGCCAAATATAGTAATTACAAACCAATCCAAAAGTGTTCCGTAGCTTTTTTTGTAGAGAAAGATTTAAAGAATTCATATATGCTAGTAACAATTTATTGATGTAAAATTTACAAAGTTATTAACTAAAGAAATAAAACATTTTCAGTAACGGAAGGAAAAGGTTAAACTTTAGGCCTACACAAAAAATAGTAAAAATTTTTTGTTATTTTTTTCAAAATTTAAAAAAGTTTGGTATTTTAGTTCTAAATAAAACTGTATAAAATTATATATCAATTTCAAATTTATTATTTTGAAAACACCAGTTTTTATGTTCCTACTACAAGACTGCTAACACAACTAGGCCTAATAGTAATTTATCAATATATGCTTTGCCCAAAAATAAAATATTATTATAAAAAAGTGCAGAGAATAGTTTTATCTTTGAATACTGTCAAACCATGACTGAATATCAGGTGACCAAAATGGGGAGATAGCTACTGCGCCGCGCTCTAAAGCTGGTCGTCCACTAGGTCGGCAGAGCCTAGTCCACTTAGAACGCGGCGCGGTGCAGTAGCTTTCTCCCCATTTTGGTCACCTGATATTCAGTCATGGTTTGACAGTATTCAAAGATAAAACTATTCATTTACTCGAAAACGGGGTCGTGCCGCGCCGCGCTACCCTCTAGTGGACGAAGCTTTTATGTTAGAATTTAAATAAATTTGCCTTTTTCTTGGAAAAATTACTCTTCTAATTTTTCAATTTAAAAATATAAATTATCAATTTAGAGCCAAATGTTTGCTCTAAATAATAAACCATATTAGGTTGTTTTAGCTAATTTAGTTTTTTAGTAATATGATTCCATACAAAGTTATTATTTTGTCGTAAATAAATTTTGTTCGAGGTCAGAAGTTTCCGCGCCGCGCCGCTCTACCGACCTAGTGGACAAGCAGCTTAAAACAGCTTTACATGGACAACTGTCGTTTACTTCAAGTCACAAAGAAAACACAATTATTCTGATGAAAAAAAGTAAAAAACCTAAACAGTAGACACGTCTTGTGTTTTATGTGTAACATGACTATAATAATTTCGTCTTGCATAATCCGTGCGTATGCCTACCTGTCCAGTATATTTATCTATGTTGTATAATTCATTACTTGGGAATTGACTAACCGATAATTTCTCCCGAATTTTTACGAGAGAATCTTTTCTCCGACAACTGTTACAGCGACATGATATTCTTTTAGCTTTCTATACTAAGACCAACATTTTGAATTGCTTACAAGCATGTTATCAGAAATGAAATGCAAAGCCGAAATGTCAACATTAATTTTACGCGGTCGACGTAAAAGTTTTCGGAGAAAGTTTAGATTTCCTATAATATTCAATTTTATCACTAGAAATATCAGTGTAGCCGGTCCTAGTACTGCTAAGCCTACGAGTTTTGTAACAGATAGCGATCATGCGAGAAATACCAATACAAATCGAACGGAAAATAAGTCCAAATCAGCAATCAGTATTTTTAGGGGTAGAAAAAATATTTCAATTAGCCTAATAATACGTTTTTAGTAACCTAATAACATACTAAGTAGGCCTAGCCATACAGTAGTTATATAATATTTATGAATTCTGAGATAAGTGTTAAATTCAGAGGACAAAATGTATTTACTAAATATAACATAATCACTTTCTTCGAGTTTTCGTTTACTACCCGACCAGACTCGGGTGAAATATTTCACTACCCGACCTGACCCGAGTGAAAAATTTACCACTACCGACCCGAGTGAAAAATTTCACTACCCGACCCGAACCAAAAAAATTTGGGTCTGCGTCGGACAAGACGGTGGAAGTTATACTTCTTTTGCCATCCAATGGTATAGACAGGTAGACCTACTATTGATTTAATATATTTTGGGAAAAACTAGTCGTAACTTCGAGTAGCCCTACTACTATTTTGTAGATGATAGCCTATCTTTTTATAAAAACACTAACCAACACTGAAGGCATATTTTAAAATTAATATCCCATTTTTCCTTCTTTGTTACATACGCTTATGAATACTATCGTTGCATCTCTGTTTGGTTGGTCACAGTTAGTCACTGTTAGTATGATCAGTGCTCACTTACTACACCCAACAAAATGAATGAGCTCCCGAAGTTTCTGCATATCGTCATGAATCATCCTGCATATAAAATTTTTAATGACTGCCGAAAACGTGATCAGGGGACCATGATCAGTGCTCACTTACTACACCCACCAAAATTAATATTGCATTGTCATCGGTCCTTGATAAGTGTGCAAAGTTTCAAATCAATCCGACTTTTTGAAGGGGGTGAAAATCACGTCGTGTTCTCGGGACCATGATCAGTGCTCACTTACTACACCCAACAAAATTAATATTGCATTGTCATCGGTCCTTGATAAGTGTGCAAAGTTTCAAATCAATCCGACGTTTTGAAGTATAGGAAACTATACGAATATACGAAGAAAGGTATAAAAAGGCACATTAAGGATTTTACTAATAACGCGTGACGCGGTTTCTCGACCGACACCCCATCCCGATTACAACGGGCGTAAAGAAGTATAACTTCAAAAATCACCACCCGTAGACCCCTAAGTTTCAACAAATTATATAAAAGTATTTTTACAAAACCATATAAAACAAAATAAACATATTATAGGTCTATTATTATGAAACTCGGAGTGTGGTTGAAGGAAAGGTCGCTTCACTCACACACGCGCGTAGAAGACTGGAATAAACTTCTGCAACAGCAGTGGCAGGGCCGGCGAGAATTTGTAGAAGGGCTCAGTAACTCCTTTGAAGTTTGGCCAACGCCGCCGATTCCGGTGAGGGGAGGGGACGTTGACCGCGTGACGCCATAGGGTTGTCAACTGCGCTCATCCACTAGGACAGCCTTGGCTTTTCCCAATGAATCCCCACCAGTTTGTTTGTAATAGGTGCTGAATTGAAATTGTTTAGTATTTTTTTGTTTTTTTTTTACTGTAGTTTTAGGTAAAAAATGGAATTTCAAACAAAGCTACTGTCTATTTTAAGGTGACAATAGTTAAAGAACTACTAATATTACATATGGAAATCTAGTATAACATAGATTTTTACAATAAGCTAAAAGAACGTAGAACAGTCTGCATTACAATTTTAAGTTAACTTAAAACTCCTTAAGAAATTCAACACATTTTTTTAAACTCTTGCCGAACCTGGCAAAATTTGTTTCAGAATTGGATATTATAAACATAATTATTATAATTATGAATTAGCAATGTAGCTGATTGATCAAATTTCATTGCGTAAATCTTAATTTTCATGAAGTTTTAAAGTGATAGAAATATAAATTTTAAAATACAGTGCCTAATTTGTAGCCAAATTTCATATATTAATACCTGCAAGATTAACTTGGAAATGGTGTCCATTTCACTTTGTTCTGGAAGTAAGTTGTGAGGTGAGGCCCAAGTATATTAATTTACTAAATTACTATACTATACACCTGAACCCGAGAAACATTTTGATTTAACTATGAAAAAAGAATTTATGTTAATGATTTATTAATACTGTATTTAAAACAATTATTTCATTTAGGCCTAAACATTGAAATAGTTGCACAATTCTCAAAATCAAAGTTTAGTGCAAGCCTTTGAAATATTTTTTACAATTACAGTATTACTGTGTATAGGATGAACTAAACGTCTGGAGACACCCCTGTAACTTTTGAGTGAGTAATTGGGAAAAAACAAACTCAGGTAATGTTTACTAGGTACAAAGATGTACATTTTACGCATAAGACAACGTTGTTAACATTTAGAAAATGGGAAATTTTGGGTGCAGCTCAAAAATTGTTTTTCACAAACCCCTGTCATGTGACCATTTGTTTTAAATTTGTGGTAGGGTTGAGGTAGAGACCTCAAAAGTTCACTGTTAGTTTTTTTTTGTTAGTACCTTTAAAATAAATGGTCACGTGACAGGGGTTTGCGTGTAAAAATTTTGAGCTGTCCTCAATATTTCCAGTTTTTGGTACGTTGGCAAATTTTATCCATACATAAAAATGCATCTTAATATCTAACACACATTCCTTGGATTTGGCTCTTCACCAATCACTCACTAAAAAGTTAGAAGGACTTGAATCATTCTCGTCTTTAACTGTAAATAACTTTAGATAGGAATTAAATAGAGACCTTTAATTTTCGTCATTTACATTTTTGTAGCAATACCTTTAAAATGAGGGGTCACAAGGCAGGGGGTTGCATTTAAGATTTTTGAGCTGCCCCCAAAATTTCCCACTGTGGAAATGATAAGAACGTTGTCTTATGCGTAAAAAAGTACATCTTTTTACCTAGTAAACATTACTTGAGTTTGTTTTTTTCCACTTACTCTCTCAAAAGTTTCAAGGGTGTCTCCAGATTTTTAGTTCACCCTGTGTAGGCTACGTATAAGTAGGCTAATGTTGTAATTTTTGTTTATTTCCCAGGGCTCTTTAACTTTGAAATATGTTTAAATTTACTTAGATATATACAAAATTAAAATTAAAATTTATTAATTAAACATTATCACTAATCAATCTTACATAATTATAACACATAACAACTTATAACCTCTTTGTAACAATAACCAGATATATACATAGTACTTAGATATATGAATATATGCATAGTACTTAGGTATATATATATATACATAATACTTATGTATACGTATATATGCATAGTACTTAGGTATATGTATATATGCATAATACTTAGATATATATATATGAATAGTAGACTGCTATAGGCTAGCCTATATAAATAGGTAGGCCTATACTGAATATTACAAGGCCCGATTCGAGCCATACGAACGAGAAATATACCTTCGGTTTTAGGCCTATTTCTCAAAAACCATTAGGTCTAATGATATTATTTTTTACATACATACTGACAAAGGATGTATTAACTTACATATGTAATATTAGACCCCTACGAAAAATATTGTATCACTAATCTATCTTACATATAACACATAACAACTTATAACCTCTTTGTAACAATAACCAAATATATACATACTACTTAGATATATGAATATAATAAAATGCATAATACTTAGGTATATGTATCTATACATAGTACTTAGGTATATGTATATATGCATAATAGACTGCTATAGGCTAGGCTATATAAATAGGTATACAAACGAAAAACATACCTTCGGTTTTAGGCCTATTTCTCGAAAACCATTAGGTCTAATGATATTATTTTTTACATACATACTGACAAAGGATGTATTAACATACATATGTAATATTAGACCCCTACGAAAAATATTTTATTAATAGGCCATGTCTTACGCAAACGAGAAACATACCTTCGATTTTAGCCCTATTTATCGAAAACTATTATGTCTAATGAAACTATTTTTTACAAATATTCTGACAAAGGGATACAAAAATAAATATTTCTAATAAAATTATAATTTATTAATTATTTCACACAAAAACATTATATGAATATAACACATAACAACTTATAATCTATTTGTAACTATAACAGCTGATATAAACATTACAACTAATCGATCTTACCATAACAAATTATAATTTCTTTGTAACAATATCCAGATGTTGCATTCTTGAAAATTTTCAATTGATAATTTGCTTGTATCAAACCAAGTTGAATCAATTTGCTCTTGCTTTAAAACGATTTTTAATATTCTTTATTATTTCATTTTTGAATTCTGTAACAACGAACAGGTATATATTACATTTAATTAATATTTACAATAAATTTCCATTAATATATTTACATTAATAAAAATATAATTAGGCTAACTAGGCTTACTACTATAGACATAACCTAAACCTAATATGGCACCTAAATTAAATAAAATTAATGATTTATTTATTCCTAATAATAATAATTTAATTTATCAAGTTATAAAATATAAACCTATATTAGTAAATAACCTTAAACATATCCGTATCGAATTAAGTGATGGATCAAATATAATAAACAACATATGCCTAAATATAATTTACTCACACGAAATTCTACAAAATATAAATATTAAACCAAAATCAATTATAGAAATAGTTTCTTATAATATAAATTCATTAGAAAATAATTCTTCTTATATTATTATTAATGAATTAAAATTAATTAAAAATATAGACATTATTTTAAACGAAAAATCTCTTAAATTATATAAAACTGATTACTACACCGAAACAGGAATAACAAAAATAATTAATTTAACACTAACAAATACAAATACATCAATCTAAGGAAGAATTATTCATAAATCAGCCATTCATACGTTCTCTAAAAACTACAATACCGGTATGGTATCTGATTTTATAATCGCAGACGATAGTTCGTCAATTAAAGTAATCTTATTTAACGAATTACGTTTAAAATTTGAAAATATATTAAAATATAATAATGTTATAGGCTACAAATAGAAAACTTTAACATAAAACCCAATAACAAAACATTTAACCACACAGACCACCAATACGAAATATTCATCAATAATCAAACAAATACATCAAATTCAATATCAACAAATATTTCCCCACTTAAATTTAATTTCATTAAAATATCAAATATTAAAAAAATAGAAATTAACATATTTTTTGATATTGACACTATTTGCACACATAAATCAAACATAATTACACACAACACTAGCAAAAAACAAATCTACACATTAGTAGATTCATCTAAAACTAAAATAAATATGGAACTATGGAATGACACAATAACATTCTTAAATAACATTGATATACCATTCACATTAATTGTGTCTAATTGTCAGATTCATACATACAATAACAATATAACAATAAAATATATAAATAATAAAACAAATTTCTTAATAAATTCAAATTTAACTAAACAAAAATATATAATAGACAACACTTTGTATACAAATTCCGACTTAC
The DNA here is from genome assembly GCA_018207615.1 of Philaenus spumarius. Classification (NCBI taxonomy): domain Eukaryota; kingdom Metazoa; phylum Arthropoda; class Insecta; order Hemiptera; family Aphrophoridae; genus Philaenus; species Philaenus spumarius. The sequence goes on along the minus strand of JAGFPH010000188.1, from coordinate 867,866 downwards.
CTAACCTAAGTATTAATAAACAACAAAAAACAACCACATTTACTAATTTAAATAATATAATTCAATTACCACTAATAAGTGGTGTTGAACAAGATTTTACATTTCATTATAAAATAAAATCTATAAACAAACTCAAATTCAATTACGTTGCATGCGAAAAATGCAACAAACGCGTAAAGAATAACACTTGTTTAATATGCAATAATAATTCAAATTTTAAAAACAAATATTTATTACAAATAAATTTATCCGATAATCAAGAGAATTTATGGGTAACAGCTTTCGATGAAGCTGCTACCAAATTAATTACACATACAATAGATGATTTCCTTAAAAAAAACTAAAGAAGAACAAGATAATATTTTTAATTCTATAATAAACAAATCGTACGAAAGAACACTAAACAGAAAAATAATCAAATATAACGGTCAACAAAGACCAAAATATACCATAACTAATATAAATCTAATAAACTATGATATTTTATTTGAGGAAGATTTTTAATTACATAATAAACAACACATAGATATTAATTAATTAAATGTAATATAATTCGGTTGTAATATACTACGAAGAATTTCTTCACCCCCCACCACCATTGCATAGTATAATACTATTACTTGTAAGTACCAAATATTATTAATATAAAATAATTATATCTATAACTAATCATATTTTGTTTCAGAAAATGTATCTAACCTTCGCAGAAACTATTCATTTGGACAATTTACACATTTTTTCACAAAACATGTACCGCAATCAACAACACGCCCTAACACTCACCACAAATAATCAAATTACATTTGCACTAGAACAGGAAACACATTATAGAATTTTTTAAATATTTCTCCCCAAAAATTCTGGACTTATGACACACATAGACCAGAACATCAACGATGTTCTTATGAAATTATTCCTACAAACAAATCATGCAAATTATATCTTGACATAGAACATTACATACAATACAATCAAAATACTGATAGCAATAAAATGACATCAGAATTAATCAAAACAATTACTTATTTCATCACAAACAAATATAATATACACTCAAACTCAACAAAATTCATTCAACTCTCATCAACAACACCAACTAAATATTCACAACACATTATATTTCCAAACATCATCTTTCCAAACATGGAAACATTACATAACTTCATGTTATCTTTTAAATTACATTTAACCAACACTAATCAACTCAATAACTTCACAATTCAAAATAAAAATGGACCTAAAGGTCTTATATTCGATGAATCTGTATATAAAAATAATCAACACTTTAGAATAATACAATCAACTAAATACAACAAAAACAATCCTCTTATTTTAATTAATCATACATCAATAAATCATACAACATTCTTAGACACACTTATAACATACATAACAGATAATAAATTAAATATTCACTTGCCAAGCTTGTCATCAAATAACAACATTACAAATCAAATTCAACCATCTACAAAAAACAATACAATAATACCATATTTAATAAAAAATTTCAAATGTACCATCACAAACCCACATACTATACCACCAAATAAATTAGAACAAATACATAAACATATACTCGATATTCATAAACACATTAATAATATCATACATCCAGGTCACATAACATCATCTAAACTTTTCACAATCACACAAATACTTATGATTTTCTTAAATAATTTTAAATTTTGTTCACATATCAATAAATTACACACCAATAATAATATCTCTTTCATAATAAACACAAAACATAACACAATTTCTGAAATATGTTACAATACTCAATGTAAACATCTACCGAACATAATAAAACCATTCAATAACGAATCATGCACTAACTTACATTTAATCTTAAACAACATACATTCACCAACATCAAATTCACTCCTTACATAACACCTTATATATTTACTGTAAATATTTTAGGTTTAATTTATATTATTTTATAAATATTAATAATACTTATATTTCAATTTTATTAGATCACCATGACAGTATTAATTGGAGGCAACATTGCATCAGGGAAGTCAACTTTCATAAAACACTTAAACACATTTAACAACACTGACGTATATCCTGAACCACTTTCAACATGGACAAATACCAACGGTATTAACTACTTAGACTTAATGTACAAAAATCACCAAAAAAACATTGGACTAAGTTTCCAACTAGTTGTTGGAACTACATTTCTAAACACACATAACATAAAAACAATTAATAAATACAAAATAATTTAAAGATCTATATACACAGGTAGATACGTGTTTTTTGAAAATCTGTTTATAAATAAACTAATTTCCGAATCCGATATTTTAAAGCGTATGATTTTTGGTTTAATTGGCAAATAAATAATACAAATATTGATTGTGACGATATAATTTACTTAGGCTGCCCACCAGACATTATACACAAAAGAATGATAGACAGACAAAGACCTGAAGAATCATTAGTTCCTCTAGATTATTTAAAACAAATTGACACTCAATATAAAGAATGGTTAATAAATAAAACTAAATTTAAATGTCCCGGACCGGTTATAATAATAGATGCATCTAAAAACAAAAATGATATAATACAAGAATACACAAACTGCATTACACAATTAAAAAATTTAAAAATACATCTGACAACCTGATTCAATATCCATCAATAAATATGAATATCTATCCAGACAAACACAGTATATCTATCTATTTACAGTAAGTATATTTAACAACTAATCTTACATTATTAAATTTAATATCATGCTATATTAACAACACACCCCTTCAAAAACATTAAATACTAACCTCAATACAAATATGATATAAGTATAATATATGTTCTTAATAAATTGATTATATCTCAAAATATATTACTTCAATTTAATTTTGAAAACAGATTCAAATTCACAATAAAATTTACTATAAATTAGGTGTAAGTAGGCTAGTTGTTGTAATATTAGTTTTCGAAATACAGACCTTTTTATAATTTATAACATAATCCTTTACGATAATTTGATTTTAAAAAAATTACAGAGTTTCAGTGTAACGGTTATATCTCGAGAACCATTTGATCGATTTTGAATATCTAAAAAAATTCTGATTCACAATTAAATTATCTACAATTCTAGAAAAATTATTGTAACCAAAAATGTTTTTCGATTTTTGGTAAATTTTTAAAAACAAAATTAAATTTTCTATTTGAAAAAAAATTCTCTTCGATTCAAATAAAATTTTTACCACATATAAAACACAACGGATTAGGAAAGTTCAGAAATTTTTAACATTACATCGTTATTAGTTATTTAATTATTAATTTTCAAAGTCAAGACAATCTAAAAAAAATTCGATATATATATATATACATGTTCTTATTATATTGATTATATCTCAAAATATATTACTTCAATTTTAATTTTGAAAACAGATTCAAATTCACAATAAAATTTACTATAAATTAGGTGTAAGTAGGCTAGTTGTTGTAATATTAGTTTTCGAAACAGACCTTTTTATAATATAACATTATTAATCCTTTACGATAATTTGATTTAAAAAAATTACAGAGTTTCAGTGTATCATTTATATCTCGAGAACCATTTGATCGATTTTGAATATCTAAAAAAATTCTGATTCACAATTAAATTATCTACAATCCTAGAAAAATTATTGTAACCAAAAATATTTTTCGATTTTTGGTAAATTTTTAAAAACAAAATTAAATTTTCTATTTGAAAAAAAATTCTCTTCGATTCAAATAAAATTTTTACCACATATAAAACACAACGGATTAGGAAAGTTCAGAAATTTTTAACATTACATCCTTATTAGTTATTTAATTATTAATTTTCAAAGTCCATTAATGATTTAATCTTGTGTTTTCATATCCAATTTTTAAATTTGTTAATGGATAAAAATGTTTTCCCTGGTTATATATATCATTTTTTTTACAAATCAGCTTAATCCAAATTACATTTGAAGTTCAAACGCAGCAATTATAAATAATTTGTTTTTTATTTCAGCACGGTTGGGGTAACATACTCCCACACTCTTCCATCATCAGAGAGCAAATTAAGGGTCCCTAGGTAAGAACACATGCTAACTTTAAGAAATAAAATCTTTGAAGATATTAGACTTACTTTACTGATTTAACCTTGTGTTTTCATATCCAATTTTTAAATTAGTTAACGGATAAAAATGTTTTTCCTGGTTATATCAACATTTTAACAAATAATATATCCATTAATTAAATATGCGTAATACAATTCTTCTCCCTTATTTGTGACACTCCTTGTATACAGATAATTTTACGAATCATTTCCTTCCTAATCCACTCCAGTCTTAATAGGTACATCTCATTCCGGGTAGTCTCAGTTTCTTCGCTGTTTTACTCAACAACTGCTTCGATGAATTTACATGGCGATAGGTCCTTTCCATATAACTCTACCTGGAATCCTAGCGCAGTGGAGTTTTCGAAGTGAAAAACTGTCCTTCCCCCTCCACTTGTAGATGTCAACTTCATCTACTGTGCGATTTCTGCCGCAAAATATTTTAATGCGCGCACTCTTTAACACGCTTCTCCGTCGCACAGGGATCATCCGATTGTAATTAAACTTACATATTTCTTATCTAGAAGAATTGAGGATTCCAACGGAGTAAACAACGTACAGATCAGCCAGTTAACAAATTTATAAAAATACAATATATAATCAGCGAAACAAATCGGAACATGAAAAAGTTACTAAGCGTAAACGTTTTTTTTTTTTTTTTTTTTTTTTTTGAGGTAGAAACAAACTTCAAGAGAGAAAAATGTTGGAAATGAGTTGATTAAAAACTTGTAATTAAAACCTTTTCTATACGGTATTTGGTTTTCTCACATTTAAAGGTAAACGCGCGCTTTCGATATCGCCACAGCCGCCGTCGCTGTCCCTCACCGGAAACAACCTTTATTCCATGATATCCTTTCCCATGCTTGGAAGTTCCGGAATATTTTCCTACTTATTTCTCAGTAGCCTATGTCTCAAACTCCAGAAGGTGGTTGACGACTATGTATTTATTTATAAGTGTTGCACAAACCGCTGGTGTTATGGATTTTTTTTAAACCAAGTTAATGGTAAGCTATACAAAGCATCTGATGATATTTTTAAAGTAGTTTGTTTTTGTCACAAAACACTGAAACACTCCAGTTGAAGTAAAGTTTGTGATATTCCTCATTTTGTAAACAGTGCTATAAATTACTTTGGTGGCAACATTTTTTGTTCACATACGATCACCTCCTCTGGTGATGATCGACATGAGTTACAACTAGTAAAAAAGATTGCCATGATTTAGTCCGGACTCAATCCATGGATCAAAATAAAGCATCAATAAGGCAAAAATAAAAAATAAATTTTGTTTAATAACACGTAAGATGTCTATGAACAACTGTTTAGCCCTATATTATAATAAAATATCCTTTAAAATTAGGTTCATTTTGAATATTAACCTCTCCCCTCTGCACATTTTACATACTATATTGGTTCCACTTGTCATTCGGTGTATTTCGCCATTTTACTGGTGGCATCTTCAGGGTGACATTTAACACAAAACACTATACAAAAACAACACACATTCGACATAAACAATCAATAACAACAATTCTTACAAAAAAAAAACAAACAAACAAACATAGAAGACCACATGGAAATACTGCATAAAACACTGAAGGGCAAAATAAGGGGTGCATAGAGGGGTTTGAGATTTAAAAACATACCAAAAAGAGCCCAAATAATATATTAAACGACCAATTCAAATTTAATGCAAATGGTATACATGATTTACTAGCTGAGCCATGCGAATATTTTGCAAGTTAGGAGTACTTACCTGATTTAATACGTTGATTTAATTCAGTTAATTATGTTTATCTATTTACGTTGGTGTATAAATAACATTGTACCACGCTTTACGGTGATTTAATTTGATTGATCTGCGTGATAGCTTGCACATGTATATACAGTAGAACTCCAGTTATCCGAATCAATTGGGCAATTCGAATAATCAAAAATTCGGATGATTGGATTTTTCCGGAAAAAGGGCCTATTTCAACCTTTTCGGGATTTTCTTCGCGTTTACGCGACATACTACGGCCGCGTATACACGTTTTATAACTTTAACGTTCGAGTACTATCATCGCGTTAACACGTTCACTGCTAAGGACGCACATATGTGAGCTTGACACTGAGCACTATGAGAAGCCAGGGCTATGTATTCTATAGCCCTGATAAGAAGCGGCCGTCACACAATGCAATGCACGCCAACCCCCGTATTGGAAGTATTTACAATACACAATGCATTGCGTGCTTCGTACGCCCACCCACATATTGGGAGTATTTTCAATACAAAATGCATTGCATGCTTCACACTCCAACCCCCGTATTGGGAGATTTTTCAATAAACAGAGTGTTGCGTCAATTTTTAGCCTATGTGCAAAAGCAACCGTAGACAGAATCATTATTTTGCAAATCGCAGTAGGTTCTCGTCTTATTTTTTTTTCTGAAATTCTGAAATTGTTTCGAATAATCAGCCATTCGGATAGTTGGAGTTCGGATAATTGGAGTTTTACCGTATAAATAAACAATCTAACTGGCAGCTGTCATGTTAGTTAAACACGCTGTTAATAGATGGCTCCTTTCATTAGAAATCTTATGAATTTTTCTTACGCAAGTTGTTTTAATAAATTTGTTTAATGAAAACATTAATTTTAAGATATGTATCTATTTTCTGTTAATAGCGGGGAACATAAGCTTTAAAATGATTATGTCTGGTGAAACGACATAATTATTGGAAAATAAAAAGGAAACAAAAAGGACTATGAGCTGTGAGTATACAAATAACTTAAATATAGTAAAAATAACCAGTAAAGTTAAGGCAATCAATAACCGTAAATAAATATACGTTACATATATATTGAATTAAATATAAAAATTGTCTGGCTTATTTTGTTTCTATGTTTTAAGTTTGCTAGATCATAAAGCCAGCAGGGTCTAACACATTTAAAATTTAACAGCATAGAAAATATAAACAAAAGCGTGGAAAGCAAGATACGTAGGCTACCTTATTTTATACATAGCAACATCCCGATTGATTATTTTTATGGCTAGGAGCTTCAGACATTTTTTCATTCCATCGAACATTTTATAATTTATTCTATTTACCGAGGTCGTAAATTTACTTTAGGACACCCAGCTGATATGTTTGAAAACGACTAAGTTTTTCCGGGAAACAGAGTAGTGCTGCCAACCTAAGCACAATGAATTATTGGATTGTGACTAGCGACTGTAAATTAGAACACCAGGATGTTTTTGTTTTTAATGCAATACGGTGTGGTGTACTAAGGTAAACTTTAGCCTCAGCGAGTTTATAGTAAAACGGTAGACTGCTCTTAAAACAACCATACCTGAAAGTTATAGGTGGAAGTTATTACAAAGTATAAAACCAGTTGTTGGAAATGCCACCGAGAAATAACCTACATGCCAGTTTAAACAAGTCGAATAAGCAGCTTATTATTATAACGTGCCTGAAAACCTACGTATTTTAAAATACAATTTATTATATTTTTTTAAATATCCGCTTAAAACCTTCTCATATCTGGATCCGGATATACAGGCTGAAACAAAGTTAGTGTTAAAAACTTCGGGAAATGGTTCTATGGATCAAAATAAATAGAAAATCAAGAATAATATTTTTTCGAAAAACGCTTCATTTTCCAAATATCCGGCATTTTGTTTCTTTTACTAAATAATTCATATCTAGAGAACGGTTTAACCGATTGAATTAAAACTTGGCATGAAGTTTAACCTAAGAATAATCTATCATTAAAAAAATAAGCTATTATAACCAATTATGCCAAGGGCTACAAAAATGGTACCTTGACATTTTTTGTTAAAATGTACGGGTTTTGAGTAATTTAGGTCTGACATTTTCAAACAGCCGCCATTTTGAAGCCCATGATTGGATATAGTCGCTTATTTTTCATAAGATAGACCATTGTTAGTTTAAATTTCATGCCAAGTTTGAACTCAATCGGTTAAACCGTTCTCTAGAGATTAATTATTTAGTAAAAGAAACAAAATGGCGGACACTTGGAAAATGAAGCGTTTTTCGAAAAAATATTAGTCTTCATTTTCTATTTATTTTGACCCGTAGAACCATTTCCCGAAGTTTTTAACACTAACTTTGTTCCACCCTGTATATGTGTGTCTTGGAATGCACGCAGTAAGCTAGGATAGTGTTCGTCCAGCCTCGGCTCTTGTACGCTCTCATCTTTACCAGATTGTCTTTAGCCAAAATCTTAATCAAAGCTCGGTGTGCTTGATGGCTATGAGAATGTCACTATAGTTTTTGGGTTTTTTCAAAAGAGCCATGGAAAAAACATTCATTAGGACAGAGGCACTTAGATGTAATTTGGGTGGTGGGGGGGGGTAGTTGTGACCTGTACATAATACAAAACTTGGATCGAAATATACTCGCAATAACCCCAACATTTGTCCACAGAATCCCTAATTTTGTTCGTAATTCTTACATATTTTAAATTTTTTAGTATATTTTTTTACGGAAATGATGATTGATTAGGACAGAAGCAATTGAGCCTCCTGTTTCAAACAATTTAAGGTTTTAACAAAAAATAGTCACTAATGATAATAATTATTTTTGAACATGTTTTTTGAGTTACCAACTTATAAAATCATAATAAATAACATTTTTTACAGTGAAGAAGAAGAAGATATGTACACGTCTTCATTGTTTGAGAAATTTAGTACAGCGAATTGTACAGCACCCATGATTTCCTGCTTCATAAATTATGTGTGCCTCAATTATACACGCCACATCAATAAAGAATTTTGGTCAACTCTGACCGTCTATCATTACTATAATTGTATTTCTTGTTTTATTATTTAGTTAGACGTGTCCGTACATGTGGAACGACTAAAATGGTATGGTAGCCCTCCGTCCTCCATCTATGAATATAAGGTTGCGGTTTGGAACTGCAGGGGTTGGGTGCTGGGGGGGGGGGGAGTTATGGGTGTCAAAAAGAGCGCACCACACCACACCAATGAACTTTTTTGTTACTCTTAGAAATTGTCAAACTAACAAAAGACAATCATAAAAAAAAATATAATTTTTGCTGGATACCAAAGGATTAAGCCAATCGACATTAATGTTGAGACACTATACTACGGTTTAATACACTCTCGGTTTAAGCTGGGTTTTCCTAGCTCAGCACTTCTGCGGAGCCTACTCAACAACATATAATTATTATTGAACAGGCAGTTTTCCTAGACCCCTCCGCGATCCGCAGTGCGCTCTACGCAACTGGACGACTCCTTTGAGAGCAGTGCCGACCGCGGAGCGCAACTGAGCTATTTTTTGGCACTAGTTTTAGTTTTACAAGAGAGTGCTGTAGTTATATGAATATTATTGATATAATATCTACAATTTCTAATAAGTTTACGGCTAGTGAGTATGAACAGCTTATCGAGCTCGTCGGTGGTCATCCAATACTGTGGAATATGGCCGATAAACAGTTTTAAAACACCATGAAAAGGACCTTGTATAGCAGGAGATTGGCCTTTTGCTCAACAAAAGTGGTACGTAATTCTTTCTTGTTCTTTATTTGGGAAGTTGTGACGAAAAGTAGATAGACAATGTGGTTGGCTGAATGTATTAAGGCTCGCGTCCCTAAATTCAAAACGGCGAAGTTGGGTACAATTTCAATCCCTAACCTAACCATACCTTCACTTTTAATCATATTTTTGTGTTATTTTCGTCGAAAACGAAAACTGTATTTTTTCTTAAAGTAAAATATATTGTGGGTGTTGATTGCTGAGGTTTTTTGCAACATCTCTTTTTGCAACTGAGTAAAACATTAATAAAGTTTACTATTTATATCACACGTTTATGAAAACAAAACAACAGTTTTTGAAAATGTATTCTGCAATCAACATCTACATATGACTACTTCAAAATGAAACCAAATTTTTAAATTCATTTCTCGAATTAGTGGAAAAAATTACTTATTCTGTAGCATTGCTCTTATGGGAATCAGATTCAATATGGCGGCCCTTAACCAATCCAAAATCAACGATAAACAGATAGTAAAAGGAATATATTATTTATGTAGTAATAATTTATTGATAATGCACTACAGTAAAATCCCGGCTAACCGAACTAAAGGGGAGGAGCCGTTTCGGATAACGATGTTTCATGTAACACTAGGTTTTGAAAGTCAAACTAATTCAAAAATCTCTTTGTAAGCTACACTTATGTTCTTTATTTAAGTTAAAATTACATTTTTAGGATTACAGTAAATCGCAATGTACTTAATAAATTAACCGCAACACTTTTCAATAAACTTCCATTTTCGATTTCATTGATAACAGCTATTTAGGAGCTAAAGTAATCACAACACGCTTCCGCTTATTGATAGTTGCCATAGCACAACAATAATACACTCGCAAAGGAAACCATTTGTCATGATATTAGGAGGGGTGGGAAAGTTAGCAGTGTTGTTATAGTTTTAAACTGATAAAAAGTCAAATACACAACGCAACTGCGCAGCTAGGAAAACACTACCGCTCAGCGTACTGCGCTGAGAGGTCCGCAGTGCGCAGTGGCTGCGCAAAAGTGTGGAGCTAGGAAAACCCAGCTTTACAGTATGGTCTATAAAACCAACAACTATAAAACCACTAATCTCAAACCATAAATGTTGTATCCGGATTATTTCGTCTATCCCTCTCTTTCTCAGATATACAATTGTCGTAACTTTGCTGGTTTTTTAGGTTAAGCATGAGGGTCCTTACAGAAGGGCTACGACAATATGCGTATTCATAAAAGACTTGGAAGGAATGATCGTCCTGGGGGGATCAGCCCCCGGATAACAAGGGAAGTAAACTGTGCTGCCGGGATCAGCCAACAGATCACAGTAGGGAGGACTCGTCCTGGAGGGATCAGCCTCCAGATAACGAGGGAAGTAGACTGTGCTGCCGGGATCAGCCAACAGATCACAGTAGGAAGGACTCGTCCTGGAGGGATCAGCCTCCAGATAACGAGTGAGGAAATGTATAGTAAGTTTTGCCAGGAGTAAAGAATTAACAAGAGTTTTTGTTAGATAGGTAGCGTGGAGAGAGAGATGTTGTTCAGGCGACTCTGTGAAGCAGAATGACGCTGCTATGCATAGCAGCCAGTTTTATAGTGTAACTCAAGGAGTGGGGCGAGTGGCGTGGGCATTAACCCCTACCCGTATTGCATCATCTCTCTCGCACCCTTGGAATGTTTTATTTACATTTGTTTCTACAACAAAAATTACAATATTTACAATAAAGAAGCGTAAACGATAACTTGAAGAAGTAGTTCGCTACATACCTCCGCCCTAGTTGGCGCTAGCTGTTTGTGTCGTTTTGTCTAGCTAGTTGGACTCTCCTTGTGAAGATGTTTCTTTCTGTCATGCATGGCTCCATTGTGCACCATTCCGCATCCAGGCTGGTGTTTGGCTGCTGGTGTTGCTTCGCGTCTTCGTGGCCTCATAGGCTTGAATCACTTATTCGGTCCATATCAGAGGAGTGCGATCGTTCTTCTTTGCGCCATGCAGATATTTAATTCGTGCTGTTTGTGGGCGGCGTGAGGTAGGCATTTTCTGTAAAAGTTTACCATTCCCAAAAAACGTCGTAGTTCCTTTACTGTAGCTGGTCTAGCCATCTCTACGATGGTCTGAACCTTATCTTGTAACGGAGATATTCCTTTTGGCGAGACATGGTATCCTAAGAATTGGACCTGTGGCTGTCCAAGGGTGCACTTGCTGAGTTTGAGTGTTAAAGCATTGTTCTTGAGGCGTCGAAATACTTCTCGTGTATGGGCTTCATGTTCAGTGGAATCTTTGCTTGCTATCAAGATTTCGTCTATATAGATGAAAACAAAAGGAAGATCCCTGAAGACATGATCTATGAATCTTTGGAAGCTTTGAGCGGCATTTCGTAATCCGAAAGTCATCCTCTGAAATTCGAAGAGTCCAAATGGCGTAATAATAGCTGTTTTGGCAATATCTTCGGGTGCTACAGGGATGTGATGATAGGCCCGATCGATGTCAAGGACTGAATAGATCGTGGTGTTGTGTAGCTGATTAGTAAAATCATGGAGATTGGGAACTCCATACCTATCAGGTAGCGTTCTGGCATTCAGTTGACGATAGTCTCCACATGGGCGGATAGTTCCATTTTTTTATACACCAAGTGCAAAGGACTGGACCAAGGACTCTTGGATGGGCGACAGATCCCCGCTTTTATCGTTCGCTGGAATTCCAACTTGGCTGCTTGGTATGCTGCAGGTTGCAGTAGTCGTGCTTTAGCGTGTACCGGTGGTCCTTTCGTTTCTATGTAGTGCCTGACGTCGGTTGATGTTGCTGTTCCGATTGGAGTGGGCCTAAGTATATCGGAATACTCTTGTAGAAGATGTTCGAACCTGGTGCCGTGGGGTACTGCTGAAAGGTGTAGTGGACCTGTGTGGCTGACTCTTCCTGTGATTTTGAGACTCGTAGTTCTTTCGATCAAGCGCTTCCTAGTCATGTCAACTAGTATGTTTTGCTTGGTGAGGAAGTCGGCTCCTATGATGGCGTGATGAACATCCGCAACTATGAACGTCCATGGAAAAAGGCGTCTCACTCCGAAGTCGAGCTTTCTGTGTATCGAGCCATAGGTATTTGTACGTGTCCCATTGGCGGCATATAAGAAATATTCGGTGGACGGTTTGCCTGTTTTTTTCCGGTTGGGCAAGATGGAAACGGCTGCACCAGTGTCTATAAGGAATCCTTCCCCTGTCTGACGGTCTGTAACGAAAAGACGGCGGTAAGGTGTTCCAGCGACGGGTTCCGTCTTGGCCGTCGCTGACTCTAGTTTAACTCCTCTGTAGGCGTTTTCGGTTTCCAAGAGCAGGGCTTCCGACATTTCTTTGCTTGAGCTCCAAATCGTTGGTGATAAAAGCAGAGTCCTTGTGTAGTAGGTTTCTTGCTTCGCACCACCGAGGATTCACGACGTCTTGGCGTTTTGCCACGTGACTTCCTTTGGGCTGCCAATGTAGTCATGCCCGACGTAAGCTCCGTACTTCGCTTATGAGGCTCTCCAGTGAGGTGCTGGTGACTGTTTTTTTTTTAACTTTTAAAATTTTTAAACGTTTGGAAAAAGGTGACAAGTTATCTAATTTAGCTAAGATGTACATTGTCCATCCAACAATACATGACATAATAAAGAAAAAGGACAATATTAATTTGTTTTTCAAGAGTAGTGAATCATCTTGTGGGTGATCCTGACAACGGCTGACATAGACGCCTAACTCCTTAGCGCTGCTGTTGATATGACGGCGAAGTCAAATAATCCGTGGCGGACGAAAACGACGTGTGTGTTCCAGGCTTTTACGGCTCTAAAAGTTTTCACCACTGCAATCTCGTTGGCTGAGGAAAATGGTACTTCCACATCTGATACATAACACCAAAGAGACCACAGGAAAACGTGTTGAGGCTTTCCTTCAATTCAAAAAAACAAGAAACCATAGATAATTTTTTCGCTGTTAAAATTTAAACATTTTATAATTCAATTTACTTTATTGTACTGTACTTTTTGGAAATTAAGCATTGTATTCTTGTTTTTCTTCACACTAGAATAATGTATTCCAGTATTGTAATTATAACATGTTTTTGAAGGTACAGTAATTAAATATTGCATATGATTGTATATAAACAATGTTTTTATGTTAAATTTTATTTTTGCATATAATATTCCACTAATCCGGCAATTTCGATAATCCGGCACTACCAATCCCAATATAGGGCCGGATTAGCGAGATCCTACTGTATATCTATTTCACTCAATGTAGTCTTTGTTTTTTATGCATTTTTTGTTGAATTTTCCCATAAAATAAATCATAAAAAAAATCAATTTATTTCAATACTTTAATGTTGTTTCGTTCCATCTTTGTTTACACATGTGACTATCCAAGCACCAAATGGCTGCTTAGACTGGTCAGAACTCATTAGTCTTCAATAACGTAGACCTATGTGAAAGTTATAAAGTTCTTGTCAAAGGCAGATCTAGGATTGACCCTGAAGGGGACTACATTTTGCTGTCAGGCTCTGGAGACAGAAGTTATCCTCCGGAAGACATGGGATGGGTAAAAATGTATTAAAAAAAATTTCTCATATATTTTACAACTACTAAACGAAGCAGTTTTTGAAAGGTTTTAAAAAACAATTAATTAATATTTGGTGAATGTTTTACAAAAATAATGTAAACATGAGATTAAGCTCATAATATAATTTTTAAAGATACCTATACTAAAAAAATACTTAATTTTGAATCCAGAATGGATGAACATAAAAGTAAAGTCCAAATAAAGGTCCGCACAATCTAGTTCCCAGCATGTCAAATTTGGCTTGATTGTTTAGGTTTACAAACCTGTTTAGTTTGCATTACGTCAAGACAGTGTTTTGTGACATTCCTAGCTCATTTTTAAACCATTTTAGACTAAAAACAGAAATTTTAATACTAAAATTGTTTTTTTGAATTGATTGAATTTAAAAAAAACCTATATATTAAAAGAATTTATGAAAACTTGTGGCAGTCAGTACGGCCATTCTATCCGGCCGATTTCCTTTCTTTTTTTTTTAAATTGCAGGTAATCATTCACAGATATGTCATCAAGCATTACAAATCATGTATCTTTCACCTTACAAACGTTATAATCAAATGCAAATTTCTGCTGTGTATTCCTTATGGGGTTTTTTTTGGTTCTTTGTCCACTTTGCGTTCGTATACCATTCATCCGATTGCTTTTAAATTTTGCATAGTAACACAGGTTAACCCTGGGAAGGTTTTAGGCCATTTACCAAAGTCCTAGGACATTAGGGCTACGCCCCAGTGGCCCTCAAAGTTTCAATGTTAATCTTATGGAAGAAAGATTTCTATTGATTTTATCAAAAACAGCTGATTTTATCAGGGGCACAAAAACAGCTGTTCGTATAAAAAACTTAGCAACACATCATGTTTGTTTACTTTCATTACCATAGCAACATTACTTAGAAAGTTTAAAGAGTATTACCTTTTTGAGGTTACATTGACAAACTAAAAACAAACACAAACAAAAATCAACGAAAAATGCTAACTATATTTTAATTCAATTCAAACATTGGTTGTTACAAACCTATTATATATAAAACAGCTAATTTTGATCAAAAACTGAACATAATTTTAGGGTGGGCCTACAATGAACCAAAACACCAATTGGGCTAATTATTAGAATCAGGTTTTATTATAATTCTTCACAACTACCAGTTTTTTTAGATTAGGTAAAATTTTCCAACTACGACCGAAGCGAAGCAGCCATTTGAGGCCGAAGGCCGAGGCGGGATTGGGACACGGAGCGTCCAGGGGCAGAGCCCCTAGTATTTATTAAAACATTCTTATAATGTTACGCAATGTCAACGAAAATGCCAAAACTAGTCCATTTGTATTTTTCAGGAACTTGATAAACTAATTTGTAGAAACTTTATAATTGCTTTCAAAATAAAGCTTTGACTGCAAACAAAATATTGCATGGGTTCCGAACTAAAAAAATAATATAAAGTAATAGTATATTTCATTACTAGTACCGAAAGTGGCACTTTCCGGTGCGCGCCCAAGTTTCATGTGTGAGGCGGAGCCGAACACAGGAATATCGAATTTCACGTGTGAGGCGAAGCCGAGCATGTGAAAGTGTGTTTCACGTACGAGGCGAAGCCGAGTACGGGAATAATTGGAGCAAGTGCCGGAAAATCACTTTCGGTACAAGTTATGAACGGTACTTTTCATCACGACGCAAAAATACACACAATGCTGAAGAAGAAACCTCAGTAAAATGCAAACTATTATATTTCTCAATTATAATAATAAATAATAACTATAATAATAATTATAATTATTATAATAATAACTATTACAGCTGACTCAAATTGTAATAATAAACGGCAAAGCGACGTCAGAGCGCGTAGCGGGCAAATGGAAAACTAATTGAGAGCAAGGGAAAACAAATTTAGAGCAAGGGAAAATCAGCTGATCGTTTTTCCCTTGCTCTAAATTAGAGCTTGGGAAACGATCGTTTTCGTTGCTACCAGCTGACATCGAAAGTAGCTACTTTCGGTACGGAGTGATGAAAATAATAAATTCATACCAACAAATTTTATTAAATCAAAGATTCTGTATTATTATAAGTGTATGGATTAATTCTGCGTGCGATTATTTTGATTACATAGATAGTGGCGTACCAAGGTCTTGTGGCACCCTGGGCGGGATATTATCTTGTCACCCCCTCAGAAATGAATTTTGAGTGTAATTTTCCAGTGAAAATGTAGTACAAATTTTTTCCGCGAAATAAATTTAAAATTAAGGACTTGTCACTGTTAAGACACGGTGGTAGGGTGTTGAGGTGTTATAATTAATTCATAAATAAATTGTCTATTTCAGGTTATTTGATTTTAATTTTGGGGGTGTTTTTTTCTTTCTGCCATAATGACACCCCCTAAGGCTCGTGGCACCCGGAGCGGCAACCCCGCCCCCGCCTTGGTACTCCACTGTACATATATTACTTGAATCTATATACACAATATTTTGAATAGCATAGTAACATCAGTATAGTCTTTACATCAGTTAGTGTAGTGTAGTTGTACAGATTTCAATAAAATGTTTTAAGGGTAAGTTAAACGCTCCTATCTCGCCCATGTTAAAAAGGTCCATGTTTGTGACCCGTTATCTCAGCAACTATTGAAGGTAAAGTTCTGCAACTTTTATCAACTGTTATATATGTCTTTGGGATACTACTGATCCTCAATTATGTCTGTATTGTAATAAAATACGGTTTTTGTAAATAAAATTGAAAACAAATTATTTTTACAACTTTTTTTTAAACAATTTATTTTTTTTACATATTTTTTTAAACAGATAGAGGCATGACTGAGGAGCCACATTATCACCCATATGTAGGGAACATGTGGTAAAAATTTGGTCAAGATATATTGTAGAGTTTTTGAAATAATGGGTCATTTGTATTTAAAAAGTAATTTTTCGGAAAAACGCAACTAAAGTAGGCCTACACCTTTTCCATAGAAACAACAGGCAATTTTATTTGACTATAAGTTACAATTACCTTTTAAAACCCTCCTGGTATATAATCTTCTTCTTCTACTTCATCCTGCACAAGATTTCTCCTCCTTTTCTTCAGCCTGGCTTCCTTTGTAGCATTCCGCTCCGCGATCTCCGCTCGGTTAATTCGCTCACTGTCCAGTTGTTGTAGCAGCAAAATGGTGTTAGAGCCTATGTCCTTTATTCCAAGGTGCTCTAAAACTTTAATCCTACTTAGGTTTCCATCATTGAAGGTAGCTATTGTGTCATATGTTCCTAACTCTAGTGTATGCCTACCAACAAAAACATTTTTTGGAAGCCTCGTCCACAGCACGTTGTTGAACGCCTCATTGACATTTTGCGTCTTCCCATGAAGGCATTTTCTGAGAAGGTTGGGGTTTGACAGGTCTTTAAAAATAGGCTTGATACCCTCCATAATAGCTAATGGAATCGTGTGTTTGTGCTTATAATTAGCTACAGTACCTGTTACTTCAGCTTTACGGAAGGTACACCACGTGTCCGGAGGGAGAGGGCACAGGCCGTGTTGAGGATTGTCATCACTTGAAACTTTATGGTACCAGATTGCCCAAACAGCCCTCCTCATTCCATCAAGATTAGATTGATTAGATCTTATAGCCCCTCCATAGTATCCTTGGAGTTGATCTATGACCTTATCGGTAAGTCTACCGACACCTTTGAGTCCCTTCCCATCCGATAAAAATAAAACTTTTGTTTCGTAATTTATAATTTGTAAGCTTGCAGATAACTTAGCTGTAGTCTGCTACAGATGTTAAATTATGTCTGCAATGCACTGTTACCAACCCAACAACAAAATATCACACAGCTGGTAGTTTTGTAGAAGTAATACTATAACAAGTGTTGCAGCTGATGTGTTGTAGACTACTCAAAACGATACGAACTCTATAAACACTAATCTTTAAAAATTAAAAAAAATTACTTCTAGATCTTCAATCACCTTGAATTTTTTTTAAAACATTCAGAAAAAACTAAATGAATATATAAAACAAAAAACCAAATAAATTCAAAACAAAATTTTTTGCGTTTAACTTAAAGAATATATTTTTGTGAACTATATGCTCTGTTTCAATTATTATTATTTAAAGAAATAGGTTCAGTAGTGTTCTAGTTAATGCCACTTTAGTTTGTAGATCAGTTAGTTATTCTGGTGTAGTTACTCATGCATGAATTTTCCTTAGAGGAGTATGTATTTTAACACCTGTCAATAAGTTAAAATACCATCTGAGATATTGGTGTATTTTATAACAAATTTTACCTTGTATCCGCAATGTGACTTCGTTCAGCGTACGTTTATGACGCGTTTCGAAACATATGTCTCATCATCATAATATAATAAAAGTGTGTATAATTGGTGTATTTTGTGGCTTATTTTCCTGGGCGAATATATAGGGACTTGACAAAACACAATAGTGCTCCTTCATATATAGTCCAGTCGACGAAGCATAAAAATGGACTCCACCTTGAAATTGAAACTTTGCACGCTTATTTTTAGGTACCTGGTGATGAATACACCAAAAGTCCTGAAGCGAGCTCTAGCGGCCATGACCGAAAAAAGTCAATGTTTTCGATTTTTTGTTAATATCTCGAAAACTATTGGTCATAGCTAAATTATGACTGTGTACATAATTAAAGCTAGTGAAATTTGCAACAAAATTGATCCGTGCATGTTTTTTGTATTCCTTAGGCCTATAGTTACGGAGTTTTAGTGTGTTAAAGATTGAATTTTTTCCAAAACTGTAATAGTTTGCATATTGATGCAACTCTAAGGCGGGTTACACACTGAAGTGGCGTGGCTGCCACGCGGAGGCACGCTGCATGCGTCGTGCCAGTACATCGGCGAGTACGATGCAAGGAGCTTACACACTGGAATGGCGCCACATGGCCATACATTTATATCTGACTATACTCAGTATGTTCAAAAATGTCAACAAGTGAAGATGAGCTGTTCCTGTTGTTAGCTGGAAAATAAATTGAAGTTACTTTATTTATAAATTATTATTATAAAATTTTTAGTATCGAAAACGTACATACTTTGAAAACAAAATTTACAATACATTTTTTAAATGTACATATCTTTTGATCTATATATTCGATTTTAAATATTAAAACAGATTTGGATTCAAATTAAAATTATTTTTAACTTGTTATATTCATAACCCAATACATAACTAAAATAAATGTCAAATAATAAAAAATAAAAAAATATTGTTCACCATTTGTCGAATTTTAAATAGTAATTTTTATAGGCCTAGTCAGTAAAGGTGTTGAAATTTGTTGTAGCAATCTGATATTTTTAAATTGTTATTGTAGGTATGTTTTCTAAACATAGTTCAAATTTTATTAAAATCTGTTAAATAGTTTTAAAGTTATTCAATTTTTACTGAAGACATGAACAAAAAATTGTCACCGAATCAAGATAACGGAAAGTAGATTTTATAGGCCTAGTTAGTAAAGGTGTTAAAATTTGTTA
Source organism: Philaenus spumarius (assembly GCA_018207615.1). Classification (NCBI taxonomy): domain Eukaryota; kingdom Metazoa; phylum Arthropoda; class Insecta; order Hemiptera; family Aphrophoridae; genus Philaenus; species Philaenus spumarius. The sequence continues at coordinate 848,205 of JAGFPH010000188.1, read as the reverse complement.
TAGCAATCTGATATTTTTAAATTGTTATTGTAGGTATGTTTTCTAAACATGGTTCAAATTTTATTAAAATCTGTTAAATATTTTTAAAGTTATTAAATTTTTACTGAAGACATGAACAAACAATTTTTCACCGAATAAAGATATCGGAAACTAATTTTTATAGGCCTAATCAGTAAAAGTATTACAATTTGTTGTAACAATCTGATTTATTTATATTATTATTATAAATATTTTTTCTATGTGTGGTTCAAATTTTATTGAACTCAGATAAATATTTCTAGATTTGTTCAATTTAGAACCTGTAGAACACAAATTAGACCTGAATTAAATACTGACGAAGGCCAGAGAGTGGTATCTGCGCATGCGCTGGGTCAAGATGCGTGTGGCATGCATCGCCAAACACCGACTGATCGGTGTTCGAGTGGCAGATGCGTGGCGCAGCGTGATGCACGGAAGATGCGCCACGCCACTGCTACTTCAGTGTGTAGGAACCCGTTTAAAAGCATTGGTTGATTTTCGCGTGGCGAGCAGCTACTTGCCACTTGCAGCAAGCTGCATGCCACGCTACTTCAGTGTGTAACCCGCCTAAGTCGGTATTTTACCGAAATTTCATTTAATATTTCAATATAATTCACAAATAATTCAATATTTAAAATATTGAATATAAATAAATTTAATGTATTAATATAAATCTTGAATTATTTAGACGTAGAATAGCTTTGTTTGTCAGTAAATATTTCATAAAATACTTTGACACGTCACATTTAAAAAAAATACAATACATATATTTTAAAAATCGTTCAAAGTCCATGATTTTTCTTCAAATTCATCCATAGTATAAAATGACTGTTTACAGAGAAAGTTTTTCAATCTTAAGCTAAAATTTTTATCATTTAGTTTTTTCAATTCTTTTGGTAGCTTATTATATAATTTACTGGCTATAATTACAGGTTTCATATCAAACTCAGCTAATCTAACATATGGTAAATTTACAAGATTCCTTAATCGGTTATTATAATGATGTATGTCTCCCATGCAATTTATTTGGTTAAGATTAGCTCGAAGATACATTAAGCCCTGAAAAATATAAAAGGAATACAAAGTTAAGATGTAAGTAACTTTAAAAATTTATCTTCAGTGATCTGATTTACCTGCTCCGGTAATAACCCTCACTGCTTTCTTTTTCATGGTGAATACCCTTTGGGAATGAGAAGATGATGCCCAAACTATGAGGCCGTAATTTAAATGGCAGTGGAAGATACCGTAATAAGCCTGACGAAGAGAATCTGTATCAAGTTCGCAGCAAAATCGTTTTAGTGCATATATACTTGAGCTTAATCTTTCTTTAAGGTCGATCATATGCTGATGATATGCCAATTTAAAGTAGAGTCAGATGTTAAACCTAAGAATTTTGATTGCTGAGAAAAATGTTTTTCAGGGTGATCTCTAAGACTAAATACCATGGTATTCGTTTTATCTTTATCCAATATTAAATTATTAGCTGTGAGCCAGTTTTCTGTGATTTTCAAATTTAATTTAGAATCCTCAATTAATTGTGTATAATTAGAACCTGATGTAAAGACCGTAGTATAATCTGCATAAAGTAATAGCTGAGCAGGAATGTTAACATGAAAGTAGTTTAAAACCACCAAAAACAACAGAGGCCCCAGAACGCAACCCTGTGGAACTCCGGCTGATAAAGTTTTACAGCTAGATTTACCTTTCTCTGTACAAACATATTGGTTTCGGTTTTTAAGATAAGATTCAAATAGGTTCAAATTAACCTCTGATTTTATAGTGCTCTATTTTTTTTTAATAGAATTTCATGAGACACACGATCGAATGCTTTGCTGAGGTCACAGAAAGTGACTGCAGCAAGTCCTTGCTCTCATAGCATTCGAGAATCTTGTCCACCAAAGAAATTATTGTATGCATTGTGGAAAGTCCCTTACGAAAGCCAAATTGTTCATTTCATAGCAGTTTATTGCTTTTCAAAAAATTTATCAACTTTTTTGCCATTAAAACTTCTATTGACTTGTGAATCTGTTGACTTTCAATGGCTGTTTCAAAACAGGGGCCTGTTTCATCACATAAGCTGCAATGCTTTCGGCTCACGTATAATGTTTTCTGCATGTGGAATGAACTTTGAGGGATATCAAACCTACAAGGTTGGAGCTTTTTCCGTCATTTATTTGTAAAGTGGCACTTATCAGTGAAGCTATTACTTTTTCACTCACACAGGATACTTTCCCACCACTTTCGTACAAGTTCTCGTTACAAACAAAATACGTTTGCGTCAACATTGCGATATAATAATAATAAAATATACCGGATATAATAACAATAAAATATACAGCATAAAATACTAATAAAATATACCGGATATAATAATAATATAATATAAAGGCGAAAAAACCCAATAATTCGACTTCCTATGAACGTATGACATCATATAAACTAACTCAACTAAAGCGAGAAACAAACAAACATTTTCCCGTCGACATAGCGACATAATAATAAAATAATATACTGAGGCGAAATACACAATAATTTGACTTTCTACGAACGCTAATATAACTCAACTACAGCAAGTTAAGAACTGGAGAGAGCTCACGAGGGTAGACCGCATGGGAAACAAATAATAAAGTATTCTAATACGAAGAAATGTTTTTTTCGAAAATTATCGATTTTTGAGAGCGTATATCTCATTAACGGTTACAGATAGCAAAAATACTATTAGTATAAAAAATGTAGAGAATTTTGTCTGCTTTAATTTTGTACACGTATGTATTTTTGTAGGACCAACCCCTACTGAGATATAGGCAAAAAATGGGACCTTTAACCCCCTCCCCCCTCTTCCACCACCCCTAGGGTCAAGGACTTTTAGTATGTTATACTACTAGGTACCCCAAATAATGTACCATAGTTTGTCTTTCCGCTTATTGACTTTCCTTCTAGACCCCCCCTTTTGGGCATTCGTTGACTAGGCTAATTGTATTATCATCCTTTCTTTGTATATAGAAGCAATACAAAAGCAACAAAAAATAGGCTTTTCTTGTGGCACTAAAAGGCACAAAGAAACTCATAGCAAGAGTGTTGTATTCCAATTTTTATAAAGTTAAATATTTTAACTCTATGTAGTACAATTATTTATCCTTCACTCAGTTTTATATGTTATAATGGAGTAGCTATAATGGACATGATACTAGAAATAAATGTCTGATTGGTGGGGTTTTTGTTAGACTTGGTAAAAATCAAACTAGCCATAAACATATTGAGGTTGTTTGTTTTAATAGGCTCATTGAAAATTGTAGATTGGTCTCTATGAGACATTTTACCCGTATTGTGGAAAGGTGGTTGAATGGCAAGTTTTTCTATAGTGTCCTGGAGTTCACGGATGCAGACATAAATGACTTGGTTTTTGAAGTATTTTTATAACTATATTTATATCCTATCCAAGCCAAACGCCATATATAATAAACGTAAATAGTAGTTGTCTAATTATTTATTTAAAGAAGTATGTTTTCTTTTTTATAGTTTGAGGTAAGAGTTACTTTTATACCTAAACTATAATTTGTCTTGAAAACAGTTGAATAATTTTGAATAAGCATTTTTTTATGCAGCATATCATGTTTACCTTACTTATATGCAATATAAGCCCTTGTTACTTTTTACAGTAGCTTGAGTAAATCGTATAATGGTTTTATGTACCAGCAATATAAATTATATAGATGTCTGAAAGCAGATTCAAAGCTCTTATTTTAAGTGGTTCAACGGTATGGCCTTTTACTCATTGAATGATTTATATACAACGGGATCTTTCGAATCTAGCAATATAATCAATTTTTTTTTTATAACATGTCTAAAAATGGTACAATTTGTATTTTTAGTACACTTTTGAAATTTTTTGTACACATTCCATGTTTTGACTTTTGCCCGATGAATTGTAAAGTGTAAACCGGCAATAAATAAATCACTTACTGAATTGCTGAATGTAAAATTATTATTATTTTCTCAATTCTAATTAAACAAACATTACTCTATCACAAAAATTCTAATAAAATGTAATCTGTACAAAATAGTTTCTTTAAACTATTTACTTCTTAATTTGTGGTCTTCCAGGTGTTTTTAACATACAAAACTGAAGTAAATTCCTTTAACTCGGGAGCAGACACACTTGCATTAACCATTGTTTTATTGCCAAGGAATCAAAGAAACAAATAGATATTCACAAGCAAGATAAATCTGAGACCAATATAT
>JAGFPH010000188.1:768444-839195 GCA_018207615.1 Philaenus spumarius | reverse complement strand
TAATGTAATTAATTAACCCCAATTGGATCGGTCAATTGGCCGTTCCACACCGTAGAACAAATAAGGATACCCCGCTGTGTGCACTTGTCCGATGCAAAAAACATTCAGTTACACGGGTTTTGTGACGCCAGTGAGAAAGGTTATTGTGCTACAATTTACTTGCGAACCGTGGACTCAACAAATAATGTCAAAATACATACGCTACGCTACGCCAAACTAATAAAATGCTATTTATGTGTCTTTGTATGCTTCACCACGAAAGCCGTGCACCTAGAAGTCGCCATGGACCTCTCTACGGACGCTTTTATTGATGCCTTCTCCAGATTCGTGTCTAGAAGAGGACTTTGTGCCCATGTATATACTGACTGTGGAACAAACTTCATCGGCGCTGCCGCAAAACTTCAGTCAACTTACGCCAAGATACTCCGCCAGGATGACGCCAAAACCACTTTGATGAGATATGCCACCGAGCAAGGCGTCCAGTTTCACTTTTCGCCGCCAGCTAGCCCTCATATGGGAGGACTATGGGAAGCCGCTGTAAAAAGTGCAAAACACCATCTAACGCGCACGTTGGGATCTCAGCATCTTCCATTGGCAAACTTCATAACGCTTATCACAAAGGTAGAAGTCATACTCAATTCTCGTCCACTAACACCTATCTCCAACGACCCATCCGATCTATCTGTGCTAACACCTGGACACTTCCTAATAGGCCGACCTCTTATCTCTCTACCAGAACAGAATTTGTGTGACTCGCCACACAACCGCCTCACGCTGTGGCAGCAGACTCAACGCTTCTCTCAACACATATGGAAGCGTTTGAGCTGCGAATATCTCCACACCCTACAACAGAGACTTAAGTGGACGAAAACGGAAAAGAATCTTCAGGCTGGAGACTTAGTGCTCATCCATGAGCCCAACACAAAACCTCTAGCATGGCCTTTAGGGAGAGTAGTAGAAACGCACCCAGGCAAGGATGGAATCGTCAGAGTAGTTACGCTAAGGACCGCGACCGGCACACTCAAGAGGCCGGCGGCCAAGGTCTTCAAGCTTCCTACCACCCAATAAACGCTACGCAAACGCCTCGTTGGATAGGCGCCGCCCCCAGTTCTAATGTCCTTCTTGAACTTGGTGTAGGGCAATAATTTCAAATTATACTTCGAAACGCTTTCCATATGGTACATTGCTTATGGACTTTATCTTACATCTTTGAAACATTGGTTCAAGGGCGCCGCTATGTTGAGTATTCATACTTTGAACTAGGTAAACTCACCTTTGACCATTACGTCAACTGTCTCCCGTAATCTTGACCGGTCCGGCAAGGGTGGGGATCTGACGTTGAAAGTATGCTTATCAAGTCGCATCAATGTATAATAAAATAATCGCTGCGCTCGCTACGCATTTTAATAAGAATATTTCATGTTCGTACCGCAACTAGTTTTATTTACCGTTATTGTCAAGTTTGACATTTTAGTTATATTTCAGTTTAATTGTTTTCTTTCCGTAAGAGTCATCATAGTTATAAGTGAGCGTACTTTAATTATTAATTGCACTAGTTGGCCAACTCGCGGAGTGCACCACCACGTGGATCTTCCTTTTACCAAAAGAAGCGTCTTCACAACAACAAGAGTGAGTACAATAATTACAGACATTAATTTAGCTATGGTGACACATTATTTGTAATATTTTCAATAACTGACATTTATTTTACTTTGGTCCTCCGGAATATAACGACTTCAGTCGTAACAGTGCCGCTATCAAACAATAACTGTGAAAATCTTTTAATAGACTAAATATTTATTGATATATCAACAAAAAAACTTTGGTAGAAAATAATAAATTAAATATAAATTAAATAAACACTCATTTTTACACGGGTTCGCTAAATGCACATCGGCCGGACCTAAATACGGGAGGTTGAAGCGGCCCGGGGAGATTGGAATACAGTACACATTCTAAATCAATTTGTGCGGAATCGTTCTTAATTTTTTCTCTAGGTAAGGGAATAGAATTGAGTCTTAGTTTTTTCGAGTGCTTCGCAATTCACGACACCTAAACAATTCTTGACAACTACCAAGAAATACATTTTTCCTTTTTTTATCAATATCTCTGTTGTCCTTTGAGCTACAGAAAAAATAAAAACACCATTGAGTTTATCATTAAAAAAGTAAACTTTTTTGTCTCTTGTAATGTTTTTGTAAAGTTTGCAGTTTTTGAGATATTTGACTTTACAAATTATAAACGGCCGCCATTTTAAAAATATTTAAAATATTGTTCTAATTTCTCGTACAGTGATAAAAGGTTACGCAACAAATATGTGTACAAAGTTTGAGCTCAATATCTTTTCTACTTCTAAAAATATTAAGTATTTTGTAAAAAAACACATACAGACAGACCGAAAACTGAATGAGATAGGACACATGTTATATTACATTTTTTGTTTCTTTTGACATGCTGAATAACGTAACAAAGTTTGTTCATATGGTCGCATGACATCCTGTATAAGTAAAAATGTCTAATTTGTTCAAAAGAACATTCAAAACCTAAATTCAGAGCCCCGATCGCCAGAAGAAACTGCTGACTTGCAGAGATATGGGGAAGAAGAAGATTTCGCCCATTGAATATTTTTTTAATTTATTTATAAATATGTTAGAGTAAGAAAAATAGTGATAAGAAGTGGAAATAATTTAGTTGAACTTATTGAAATAAAATACGTGGAATTTGTATAAATAAATAAAATAGATTGATCAGTACAGAAGTTAGGGTAGGATAGGTCAGTGACTGATCTCATAAAAGGAAAAACACCTTGTGGAGCGTGTTCACCTAGACCTTTTCAAGCTGAACGTGAAGAGAACACACGTTAGCAAACCACTTGATTTAGTAATAAGCAAGGCAAATGTAATTGTATATTTATTATTTTCTCACAATTTCCATTACAATTAGTTTAATATTTAAATAAATTATACAAAGCATGTTGAATTCATGTTTCAAACAACACTTGAACTAATTGTGTCCGTAACAACTGTAGTAATTTATTTCATCTACTTTAGAATTACTTCAATCGTCAAAACGTTCTCATCGCAAATTTAATGTGCAATATAATCGCTCCCCTGGTGGTGGTTTTATGGTTTTAATGTACATTTTTACTGTCGTGTTCATTTTCCTAACATAAACTTTTATTACGACATTAAATCAAAGGTAGTATTTAAAGTTAAGATACAGTTTATCGTCATAAAAATGTCGTTTCATATTTTAAAACTCTATTTTTAAGATTCTACAAAAGGTAAAAGCCTGAACAGTAAAACTTGTAAAGGTTCAGTGCAACCGTTTGTCTATATAACTAGGTCAGTGTAGAACGATATAATTTATAAGCTAAACATTTTTCAAGTATAAGGGGGCTGTTCCCTCGACAGTGAAACAGTGAATCAAGCCTGTCATACTCGTTTCACAAACCAGTCAAAAGCTATTGTTATGCTACAGTATGCTTTGTGGACAACTGTTGTGAATTTTCTCAAATAATAATAATAATATGAGAATAGTTTTTATACACATTTAAGCATTGTATTTGGATAACCTAATAGAACTCCGATCCAATGCATTATTTCAATCCACTAGAAATTCGACGATAGTGGCGTGATCTATGGGGGAAACGACAACAGCGGTGTGTAGCACCAATGAATTGAATGATTTCTCCCTAGCGCTACCCCGCGGCGCGATCATGCAATATTTTCCCGACAACCTTTTTATCGCCACACTGCCGCCGTATGCATGCATAATCTATTTTATTATTCATGCTTTATGATTTACCCAGCGAATACGTTTATTTTTGTTCGTATAAAAACTGACAATTGAGCATCTCTAGAGCAGAGTAACGAAAACGACAAAAATAATTCCTTCACGCAGTTGAACGGCTAGCGTGAGTTAAGATAGTTTCCAAAATTACGTTTATATGTTTTAGGGTTTCAACCAACTATTGTGAAATTGGTCTACTCATAAAGCCGCTGAATAGCTGCCTCCGTACAGGAAATATATTAGTAGAATTTGCTCGCACTTCAGCTTCTAGCCCCGGCTCAGGCACTGCATCGTTCCGGAAAAACTCGCTTTGGGAGTTTGCACCTTGTCCTTGCGTCCTCAGATTATACACTGCTCTTCGCTCGAAAAGCAAAATGTTCAGAACATTCTAATGTATTTATTTTTTTAAATAAAACCCAAAAAAGTTTCATTCTAGTAGGCTACTAAAAATCTGGGAAAATGTTACATCCGGACATAAAACGTGCTTCCGGTTGTTGGATTTTTTGGCTAAAGAGCTCGTCCGAGCTACTTAGAAAACTAACGTGTGTACCAAATTTGGACCAAATTGGATGTAAAATACGGCAGTTAAATTGCGAACTCATAAATACATAGGCCTACATATATAACTTGTAATGACACCACAAAACGTGTTCTTTGGACCATGATAAGTGCTCACTGATTACTCCCAACCTTATTTCTCACCATAAGAGTCACTACAATAGCTCATCTTTCCTATGGAAATTCGTTAGTAATATAACAATATTTTTTGTATGTATTTTATTAAACTATTATACAGCTCGTGCATTGATTTTTGTTCATACAAAGACTGACCATCACTGAAGCAAAATAACAGCAAAGACAAAAATTATATAAAACAAATAAAAACCCTATCTGAAGGAGGTGGACTTCATAAACTGACGAGGATTGCAATAAGGACAGGTAGGTTCGGTAGGAATTAAAGAATGACATGTGGCTTCCAGGATTAAATGGCACACGTATTGGCCTCCCTATAAATAGAATAGAGTGCGCAAGCTAAAAAATACACTTTAAAATTTTAATTTTACTGTTATCTTAGGCCATGACCTGAAACAGATGTTTTACTTTTCTATCAACAACCACACATTGTTCAATATTCGCATTTTACCGAGTTTGTTAAAAGATCTTAATTAAAAGTTGAATGTTTTACGAACAGAATGTATAAATATAACAATGATTTACCTTATTCTGGTTCCACCACGTGACTTCTTCTTATTCAAACTGACGCGTTTCAGAGCATTTGCTCCATCTTCAGAGTATTTATATTAATATCACTCAACCGAGATCGTTAACACATTAAGATTTAACAAAATATTACGGACAAAACACAACACTTAAACATATAAATTAGAGCGAAAGATTCGATGCGCATCGTGTCAGTGCCCTAGGACGACTGAAGTCTCATATCTATATCTCATTAGCGCAGTTTATTTAAGATTATTATCTCTGATTTTAATGGCTGTATCGTACAATATATTTGAAGAGAAATTTAGCTGATCGTTCTTCAAACTGTGCACATCGTGCTTAAAAGCTTTATACATCTCGAATTCTTCGATCGCGTCCATATATTTCCCTTTTCTGCATATATGTAACACTTCCAAGTTGGTATCAAAACCTGTATATGAATGATCTTCGTACGATTTCGGTACATTTGACATATTTTCTGCTCTTGTAGATTTGGCCTACGTGCGTGGAAATGCTGCCGTATGCTGTCTTGAGTTTGTAAAATAATGCTAGACATCCGTTTCGGGCTTCCGCTATACGATGAATTGCCTTCTAATTTAATTTGTCTACTTTTGTAAATTTAATTCTTAATAATTATTATTTTATTACTTTTTTTATAAGTTCTTATCGGTTGCTGGTATTTACCAACAACCCTTACAGCTTCTACGTAATTATTACTTCAAGGAAAGAATAGGGATTATTACTTCAAATATTTCCAAGGATCAGAACAAAATTTGTATAACTGCTGCAAATATTGTACTCTGCTTGCTTCGCTCACCAATCCCCTCGGCGTAGCACAGGCAAAAAGATTTTTGTACTCCGATAATTTCAAGAAAATTGTTAGACACTTGGACTGATGTAAGATGGTGGGGGTTGCGTTGATCAGAATCCTGCTGGCGCATGCACGCACAGAAGGCCTACAGTTGTTGCGTAAATAACAGGATTTTTTATATAATAAAGAAATTTCAACCATTTCTTCTGGTTGTAACCATAACTTTCTGTAACAACATATGTTCACTATATGAGACAAAGGATGTTATATACAAAATATATTTTTAGCTAAATTTTGTTAGATAAAAGAGTATAAGCCTTTATTCTTTTTAGTGAAATTTAACTACTTCCTAATTATTTCGTAGAACTTTGTTTGGTTGTTTTAAACGATATAAATAATATTTTTAGCTATAAAAAAAATAAATTAGGCAGTTTTTTGTTTGGCCATCATAATATTTTGGTTTTACATCACCTAATGTATATGCTCAACCCCCTCCTCACTTCACTCACCAAACCGTGACCATTAGTGGCGAAGCAAATACAAACAGATTATAGTATATTCTGATATTTTCAAGGAAATTTCGGTTGATAACACAAAGGCACTTAGATCGGGGTAGGGTGATGTAGGTAGAGCTGACATATACATTATGTAAGACAGAGATCGAAATAGACGCTCACCATCCCAATATTTGGTATTACTGAGCGACTTGTAATTTCACCATTAATATTTAAATATTCAACAGTAAACTTTTCAAACAAATTTTGATATTGCCAATTAAAGGAAACAAATAATATGAAACACCAGATGTTTGACTTATAATGTAGTAAGCCTTTTTAGCTGAATTTTTGAAGAAATCAAGAGATATTACACTCGACCGAGATAAATTTATTAGTTCATATTTACTAACATTCAGCTAATTTATTTCCTTCTTATTAAACTGTATTTTCTTATCGAATAATTCAGGAGAGCAGGTCGGCGTTAAGAGCCCGCTGCTGTTATAACCTGTAACACAGTTGAATAGGCTGGAATGTAGATTTATTGGTGATACATTTATCCCGCTATAGCCTATCTCCAATTAAAAAACATAAATCTTACACGGGATTAATTAGGTCATAATTTGCATGTAATTATACAAACCTCGCTCGTTATACTGAATCATTTATGAATAAAACATTTCGATAAAAAGAGAAACTGTCAGAACAACGAATAAACAAACAATAAAAGATAAAAACAAAAACAAAGAAATTAGAATAGCTGGTCAACTCATAAGTCTTTATAAGGAACAAGTTAAAATTTATTTTAAAGTTGGTAAACATAATATAAGTTTGTATACCTTTTGTGATTTGAAAATGTAATTCATTGTTACTACTAATTTTACGAAGACGTATTACAAAAACCAACTATATCTCTGCCTCATAAAGTTGCGCAACAAGTACTCTATATTAGTACGGTGTAGGAGCTGCGAACTGTGCGTCACGATTAACCTTCTGCCTGGCTTTATCAAGGAACACTTTGTGTGTTCGAAGTTCAAATTTGGACGGAAGCGTAAGAGGTTTTTTTGTTTTTCGTGCGCATATGATTTTCTTCAAGATATTAATTGAAACTAGCTGACCCGTGCGAATATTTCGCAAGTTCGGAGTAGGCCTACATTTACCTGATTTAACACGTTGATTTAATTCAGTTAATTAAGTTTATTTATTTACATTGGTTTATAAATAACAGTTTCCCTATACAATCTTACAGTGTAAACAATCTAACTAACAGCTGTCATGCTAGTTAAACAGATGGTTAGTAGATGGCGCCTTTCATTAGGAACATACAGAGTATAATATAAAAGTTTTTTAAATCAATTTTTGTTATTAAAACATGAATTTTAAGCTGTTTGTCTATTTTTCCCGTGTAGTGGTTAAGGAAAGCTTTAAAATGATGCCTCATTCATGTAATTTTATGATGTATTAAGGAAGTTATGGCGTACCGACAAAAAAATAGTCTTGAGAAATAATATATGCGATGTATAGCTTTAGTTCAACTTGAAAGACTACATTTCAGTTATTATGTTGATATGTTATTATGTTAAATTTCTTTCAGGCATAAATAACATATTATTGTTGGCTTTTTGGGTAGTAATTATGGAGTGGTCAAGATAAATTTCATTCAAACTTTTCGAAGCTTATCCAAACAAATCTTTTCTTTTAAAACATTTACACAAAGATCATTTAAAAAAACAATTACAAGCACATGATTGGAAGGAAATAGCAGCTGAGATGTATATATCTGCGACCAATGCAGCAGATTCTCAAAGCCAGAAGGTGAAATTTGAGTAAAATTTTTATACCGTCCGCTTATTTCTTGCGACTTCAAGTCCATTATAAGCTCCAAACTATTTCTATTTTTTTAACAGGTCAGTTTAACACCAACGTTGTTGTTTCCTTTTCCTTTTGCACAAACTTGCCATGAACAATGCAGCAACCCTTATTACCAAAATCCTGTGATTTTTCCAAGCTCGGCAGAAACGAGTTTACAAATATAATGCAAATTTACTACTGAATGTTCGTGGGTTTCATATGGATCACCGAAGTACGTTGAAATTAACAATTCCAATGAACTTTGTGTGCACCTTAACAGTCAAAGAATTATTGTAAATCTCGTACAGTCCGATCCAGAAATTTCAAACCCTGACATAACGATGAAAATTGTTTTATTGAAATTCATGAACACTCCATTAATATATGTTTTAATTTTTAAGATTAGTTTAAAGAAACTTTTACTTAAACCAGAAATTCTGATAAACTTATGAATGAAAAACACGCCTAAACTTTCGAAACAAATATTTCATTCCGACCATCAACGAATCCATTATTTCGGTGGAATTTATATTTTACGTACCTCTAGTATAAATGTATAATTCACACATTCTGCATTTATTATTTTATTAATAAAGCTGAGTTGAAAGAAAATATGAATTTACATTAATGTGTCCAACAAAATGATTTCAGGCCTGAAACAAATATGAACTAAAATGTTTTCTTACTTGTAATACGTAATATAAGCTATGAAATAAAATACAGTAGTAATGATTGATTCTTGATTGATTAGATTTTTAGTGTCAAAGGTTAAAGCTGACTGTTGGCTCAAATAAATGTTTGGTTTGTACAATGTAGTTAAAACTGCAAAGATCGTAATCATTTAAAATCGTTCAAAATGTTACGTAGAAAGAAACAAGAAAATGGATTTTCTTTTCAAGAAAGTTATATTAATAGCCTTATACCATTAAATTCAATTAAACACAATACACCGAATCTATCACAACCGAAGTGGGAACTCTAATAAATCAACCAAACTAGAATTTAGAGTCAAATATCTTGAATGAAATAGTTATCACAAATAAAGTCTGTATCAAGTGAAAAGTTATAGATTATCACCATTAATTATATATATACATGTTTTGCCTGGGCAGGAGGAATCTCAGACTGTTAGGAACTATTCTAATAAATCTATTGCAAGTTGTAACAATGTAGAAAGTTGTTATGCCTCGTTTGGTATCAAGTCGGAATGGAATGAGTTCAGAATATTTAATGCAATAAAGGCGACTATAATAACATTAGTTCCTCACAGGTCCAAAGGAAACACATTTAAGCAACTGCCCCATTGGTAATTAAAAGAACAAATGGAAACTTATAGGCGTACTTTGGTTCGAATCCCGGTTTTGGTCCATGTTTTTTCATTTGTAATTTAGTTATGCCCTGGATGGGGAACGGTACAAGCGGAAAACTCTAAAATTCTTACACTTTAAATAATTCGACAACGCAGCTGAATCGCTGACGTGAGTTCAGCGAAATTCAAAAATTAAGTTTATAGACCTATGTTTTAGGGTTTCAATCAACAATTTGGAAAATAGGTCTATTCACGACGGTGCTGAATAGCTGTAAAATGGTTCGCACGCCATTCCGAATATTGGGAGTATCTTCAACACACAAAACATTGCGTGCTTCGCACGCCAACCAACGTGTTAGAACTATCTTCAACAAACAAAGCATTGCGTACTTCACTCGCCACCCCCCCCCCCCCCCTTATTGGGAATATCTTCTATACACAATGCATTGCATGCTTCGCACGCCAACCCCACGGTAGAATCCACCACATGGCTTTGAACCGTACTTTTTGATCGATTTTGGTTGAACCAAGCGAGCTATAAGGTCGCGTAAAAAAACAAAATGTGCAGAATAACATCCTACATTTATATTTGTAGGACCAAATCGGACTTAATATGCGGTCGCTAGAGTGAGAACACATATATACATCTTGGTGTTCAAATATGGTACACATGTTGGTTGGCTACGTGCGTCGGTCGGACGAGTTCGTTAGCCAAAAAATCCAACAATCGGAAGCACGTTGCTTTTGACCGGAAGTAACTATTTTTTTAGATTTTTCCTACGAGAATGAATTTGTTTTTGAGTTTTTTCTACAAATATAAATTTAGGATGTTATTCTGCACATTTAGTTTTTTTACGATACCTTATAGCTCGCTTGGTTCCCCCAAAATCGATCAAAACGTAAAATACCATTTTTTGTGTGTTGATAATACTCCCAATATTCGGAATGGCATGCGAAGCACGCAATGCATTGTGTATTTAAGATACTCCCAATATGCGGAATGGTGTGCGAACCATTTTGCAGCTATTCAGCACCGTCGTGAATAGACCTATTTCCCAAATTGTTGTTTTTAACCCTACAACATAAGCCTATAAACTTAATTTTGGAAATTTGCTCAACTCACGTCAGCGATTCAGCTGCGTGGTCGAATTATTTTTCCTATGGAAATTCTCTAAAAATGATTTAATCACACAGCTGGACCGTTGACGTGAGTTAATGGATTTCCAAAATTAAGTTTATACGTTTCAAGGTTTCAACCAACTATTTGGAAAATGTTTCATCTCACGAAGGATTTGGACTTCTGGTTATGGACTGGGCCTAGCAGGTTTACACCTCGACCTTGCAGCCTTGAATTGCTTCGCGTTGTTCGCAGAGGACAACTCGATTCGGGAATTGCACCGAAAGCTGACCAGACGGTAAAATCCCCGTCGTGGGTTTGATCCGGGTCCTTTTATGGTATTTTACGTTTTGAATAATTTTTGGGGAAAAGATGTTTTGCCCTATATATATTTTTTACTAAATTGAATTCTTCAAGAAAAGTTTACGCTAAAGGCGTGAAGTAATGATTGTTTATCCAAATGATTTAATATTGGTGTTATTAAACAAAAATGCAACACAAAAATCTCTTGACAAAAAAAATAAAACAATTTCATAAGCAAAGTGTAACAAGTTTTATTTCTATGTCAAGTTAAATACATTTATGTCTAGATAGATCGATATTTTGTTCTGACGTCACGTGCTTTTAATACACAGTCTTTTCATCGCGTAATGTAAAGGATCAAAGACCGAGACATTTTATGATGAGACTCTGCACTTCGGAATATTTAATTAAAGCGTTGAATAGATTCATCTCCTTTACAAATAGTTTATTAAAACCATTTCAGTTTATAAGACTTTATGAGATATTTATCGAACTGGATTTATTTAAATAGAATTGGCAGACTTGAAGGTTCTGTGATTTTATGGCATTTGGAGAGCAAAATTAAAGTCATTTTGAAAAAAGTATTTAAGCTGTCGGTATATTAAAATAACTTAGTTTACCGAATAGTTGAATATAACGGTTTCATTATAAATTCGATTAATTGAAAACACATACAATCTTCCTGCTTTTCTTACATGTATTTATTATATAAGTACAAAACATATGTGTCTGAAACGATGGTGTGACCCAGTTGTAACGGATGTATACATAACCATACAAAGACATCATTCCATCATAATCCATAATTACAAATTGGCCACCATTCACTAAACACACTAGATTCTTTGAAGTAAAGACTATTAACATATGTTTAAATTATAATACAGTACAGTTTTTCTTTGGTGTTTGTTTTTATTTTGTTAGCTTAATCTAAAAATTGCTGTTGGTTTTGAAGACTGTGAGTGACCCCTTAATTTTCATTATTTTTACGCTTTAAATCAAAATTTTGCAAAATCCTTTATTTGTGTGCGTCAATGACACCGTAAAGAATATACATTCAAAATTTCCTATTATTATTTTAAGCAGTTTTTGCTCTACGTTGATTCTATATCAGTAGGACAGGACAAAGCTGTAGAGATATTGAAATGCTCCTGAGAATCTCAAAAGAAGATGAAACTGTAAATTGTGGTTATTCCATGACTTGTGGGCAACATTTTTGTTTTTGTACTACAATGTGTGACTGGAAACAATAATGTGTGACTGAAACTACAATGTGTGACTGAAAACTACAATGTGTAACTGGAAACCACAATGTGTGACTGGAAATAATAATGTGTGTCTGGAAACTACAATGTGTGACTGAAAACTACAATGTGTGACTGGAAACTACAATGTGTGACTGGAAACAATAATGTGTGACTGGAAACTATAATGTGAGACTGGAAACTACAATGTGTGACTGGAAACAACAATGTGTGACTTGAAACCACAATGTGTGACTGGAAACTACAATGTGTGACTGAAAAATACAATGTGTGACTGGAAACTACAATGTGTGACTGTAAACAATAATGTGTGACTGGAAACTATAATTTGTGACTGTAATCTACAATGTGTGACTGGAAACCTCAATATGTGACTGGAAACCACAATGTGTGACTGGAAACTACAATGTGTGACTGAAAACTACAATATGTGACTGGAAACTACAATTTGTGACTGTAAACAGTAATGTGTGACTGGAAACTATAATGTGTGATTGGAAACTACAATGTGTGACTCGAAACCACAATCTATAATCACTAATACAATTCATGTAAATTAGTTACAACTAAAGACAAAACAGGAACTAATTCGTCAAGTTACAAACATTTGTCGCCAACTTAGAGTAATTAGAGTTATTTGAACTTATAACAAAACTTAGTTCATTAACTAACTTGGATTTACCTGCGTCAACGAAATTACTAATTTCCTATTAACTAAGAAACTAATTACATATTACCAACTTTACATCATTATGTTTCAGTTTATTTCAATTGCTCGGTAGAGATATAAATTAGGAGTGTAAATTAGAGATATGCCAATAATTGCTTTAGAAACAGAAATCGAAGTTTCATTTGTTGGCTAAATTTAAAAAAAAAGCAATATTTTTCATATGTAGATCTTACATTTAGCAGTTTATAATCGTTCGAATAAAAACAGGCGGCTATTTATAAATATATAATTTCAGATAAAATTTACGATAAATTAGATAGAAATCCTCACGGTTTTGTTTCTTCTAAATTCTGATATTATAATGTGAAAACTGAATTATAATTTTTTGAAATCCAAGAACTGAAAATATTTTTGTATGTTTTGGACTAGTCGTTGAACAAATTTGTTCCTTCTTTTGTTTCGAGTACAAGATTAAATTTTCCCTTATGGTTTGTTAGATTAGAGTAATCTGTACAGTTGTGGACAGCGTAACTCTGAACCAGGAAAAGGCTAGCGTCTAAAGAATGTACAGCGGATGTGAAGCGATCCTGGTTCAGAGTTATGCTGTCCACAACTATAGTTTGATATGAGCGTAATAAGAGTTTATAAAACGTGTCTAAACTTAGTACCTATTACTAATATTCTATGTATGTCATTTTTTATTGAAATTGAAGAGAAAATTTGTTTAGCCATTTGAAAAAGTTTGGCTATTTTGGCTATCAAACTATTAAATAGTTTGAGAATAGGAAATAGTTTTAGATAATAGTTTGTAAATGCGGGGATATAACAGAAAAGGCCCAAAACAACAACAGACAACAAACAACTACCGATTAAGAGTTCTTCTTTCTTTTTCTCAGAGTTATTAAAAACTATGTCGTTGCAAAATGTTGCTCTGCCTATTCCTCTGACAGTGGATTCAATAGTTGAGGATTCTTTACAATTGTATGTGGGGAATATGATTAAATACCCTTAAAAACTGTGAAAAATTCTGTGTGAATAAGTTACCATACTTTAGGTGCTTTTTGTTATAGTAAAGTTACGTTTTGCATCACTGTTTCACAATTAATTGTTTCTAGAAAACTAATTATTTTTAAGTGATAAAAAGTATTAATATCCAACTATTAAACGTTTAAGAGTTTTTTTTCAAATTGCATTGCAACGCGTTTATAAAATATAAATAACTTTTTTAACTAAGTATAAGGTAACAGCTGTAAACTGAAAATGAAATGAAGAAAGAGTGCTACGCGACAAAGTAAATTTAAAGGTACTGATTACATTCGTATAAAATACAATCAGAATATTAACAAGTTAACTTTCCGTTGGTCTGGTCTAGGAGATTTAGGCAGAGTTGCACAGGACAAAAAATATCACAAGTAAAAGTATATAAACTGTAAAAATCGAGGAAGAAAGTTGAAGCTATAAAAGTCGACACTACAGCTGCCTGGGTGTTGTTAACTAAGCAATAAACTGACGTCAGCTGACAAGAGTCGTACCTCTCAGTTTTTGCAATTTGCACTTTAGTCAATTCTCGTAGATTTTTAAATAAACTCTGAGCACTGACACAAAAAAAGATCTCAACGAGGTAAAAATAAATTCAGGTTTAGATGGGTTAAATAAATATTTTCTCCGAACAGATTTAGATATTAATCACAATATCTAATTAAATGGATAAGTAACAAAAGTTAAAAGTGACGTAGATTTTGATATCAAAAGTGTGAGCGTGTTGTCAAGATGATCTCATTTGTCTTAACTTGTGGAGAAATTTGAGAAAAAGCAATTTCTAAAGAAAAGAATTTATAGAAAGATAAGAATAATGCTACTGTTTCACCCCAAAATATATATATATTAACTATTCGTAATAAAATAATACGTTGTTCATCTGACCTATGTATATTTTTTATCTATTTCTCAAAAAAATAATGCCTAGAAATATTAGGTTTGGCCGAAAGGTATTTTCACTGAATAGCCTACATTTTATTTTTGTATAATTCAATAATTTTTTAAAAAGTCAAAAATTAACTAAGCATTTTTTCTGTTTGTATGACATGGAGGTATAAAAATAGCTATCAGTTTTCTTTATTAAGCTTACAATAACCTCAATATAAACATTGAGAAGTATATAATAATGTACTTGTTTCAATCAGGACAAGATATTTTATAAACACCACATTTATTTTCCAAACATAGGAGAAACATATAGGTCAAACAGGGAGAACGTTCCTTTGCCGATACAAAGAACACCTTCCCAATAACAAAAGCAATATTTCCAACTCTAATTATGCTAGCCACTTCTTTGAAAACTATCACGGACCAGAGGATTTCCAATCCAGTGTGGAGACATTACACTTGTGCACAAAAGGCGGAATAATGAGCGCACAAGAGGAGTTTGAGATTTATAGAGCGTTTAAAAGAAAACCCGATGACATTTTAAATGATCAGCTGTCTTTATAGTCACATCATTTATATGGCACAGCTCTCAAATATTTATCCAGATCAATAGCGATTAGTATTAGTAGGACGCACCGTCGTACGTCAGTGCTTCACCGGATTTATTAGAGTGCACACCGGTGCTGGACAAGACTGTTTAATGTTTTTTGTGTTCGTGTAAGTGTTATGTGTTTTAACTACTTTAATGTGTGACGAGTTCCTCGAGTGAATGAAAAAAGAATAGCATGAGGTACCTGATGATGAAGTTGTAAAACTTCGAAACATGGAGTAACGAATAAAATCAAAACAATTTGAAGTCACAAGGTAATTCATTGTATTATTTAATTGTGACTTGGTACCGAAAAAATGAATTTTAAAATATGTAAAGATATGTGATATTGGTGTAAAAAAACAATCTGATAAAAAATATGCAAAACATAGGGAGGAACGGGAATTACCATTTATTCCGACATATCTATTTACAGCTAGCTCCATTTCTTCAGCTCAAAACGTGAAACAGACAGATGATTTAGTATAAAAGTTGTAAACAAAATATTTTATTTATCTAAATAAGGAATATTGTTGCGATATATTTTTATGCAGGTGTAATCGTGTGGGTCGTAACTAAAATATAACTCGGCATTGTTTGAAAGCAATTATTTTCTGAATATATTAAATCAATAAACTTACAAAACCAGTTAATTAATGCTAACAGTTAACATGAACTACGTTTCATCATATGCTCAACAATACTTAATTTATTCTAAAGTTTAAGACAGATGCTTTGAACTTTAGGAATTAGTTCCTTGTTCAGAATTGATCTAAATTACTTTAAATACATATAATATTAGCGAACATAAATTTTGCATTAACTTAACATGTTTAAATTCCTTTTTAGTCAAAAATAAACCTCAAACCATAAAATTGGCTGATCATGATTTCTGATAAGAGTCTCGCTAAATTACGTACCGTAAAAATGTAATTACAGTTTTTTATAAACTGTAAGTACGCTTGGTTCTTTGAATTCCGTTCACGGCGCTGTATAGGCAATATGACTACAAGGTACACGAGAACTAGACAGACAGGCATCAAAAAAGAAATTCCAAATTTTCAGAGGTAACCAATTTTTAGTTTTCTTCTACTTATATAAAGCTTATGTGAACTATGTTTCATGGAGTTTACCTCCCCTCGTAAAAATCTTACCCCTTACAAAAACGTAATACGAGTTTTGTTCAAAATAGCCTTTTACTGGAACAGCTGTAGTCTACCTAAAATTTATTTAACTTGACTTTTTTGTTTAACCTAAAATTGATTTAACTTGATGTTTACAATCTGTGGTGTGGGAATAAAAATACCCCTTTAGTTTTAAAACTAAACTAGTTCTTATAAAGGTTCTCAAAATGTATATATTTACAATCTGTTGTGTGGGAATTAAAAATATCCCTTCAATTTTAAAACAAAATTAATTAGTTCTTATAATACGAATTTGTAATATTTTCTATAGCCTAGAAATTATATAGAACAGTGTTTTTAACTCCCGACGCAAACAGATGGGTGTTATAAGTTTATCTGTGTGTTTGTGTATCTGTATATCTGTCTGTGGCAGCTTGGAAACGAATGAACCTATTTTGTTTATTTTTTTTTTTTAGTGTGACCTGATTGAGAGCGTTCTTAGCTATGATTCAAGAAAATCTGTTCATCCGTTGGGGTTTTTTATATGTTTATATTTCATTCAATTTATCTTACACATTTGTTATGTCTTCAAGATAAAACAAACATCATGAATTGTAAGTATTAAAGTAAAATGCTAATTATAACTTTTATGTTATGCCAGCAGCAGTGTTTTCAAACAATTTGAGGAGTAGTTGAGAAAAAACAAAAGCTTCATTAGAAGGTCAATATTAAAGAATCAGACGATGACAACCAAACATATCCGTGACTACTCAAACAAAGGATATATTAGCCTATCTGTTTAATATTTCCTTCTGAAATGTATATTACCATAGTCTTATCAGCTCCTATAAAAGCGATTCCGTACGTTAGTAACGAAATAGTATAGCGCGTGCTCATGGTCGTGTAAAAAACTATCAAGTTAAAGAAATATTTATGTTCTTGAGCAGCTGTCAACAATAAACCCCACTTCAGACAAATAACAGCTGATTCGCTCATCATTTTTAATACTTACAAAACCTTACCTAGGTTATAGTCTGAACTTATATTAAGAATATTACAACTTCGATTAAAAAAAAAACTTCTTACAGTGCATGGATGTTGATTGTTTTTGTAACTGAATTATAAAACTAATGTAGGCATAATATGCTATATGTTTGGCTTTGAGGTTAGGATCGATTGAAAATGTAAGTTCTGTATTTTTACAATTATTTTTGTTTACTTCATTCTTGACAGCCTGAAAAACAAATTAGGCCCACAAACATTATACTATATATTAGCTATATTGGTCTATTGGTCTGAACTATAGATATCTTAATAGAACCATACAAGTTTAAGCCGTTGTTAATTTAAAAATATATACCTACTCTTGATGAAAACTTAGTGAATTTTAAAGTGAACAACATCATAGTTTTGAATAAAGAGCTGCATTTAAAATATTTGGGGTTAAAATCGTTATTTAGATGATTAAAATTTATGATCTTTTGTTTTGTTTTCCAAAATTTATTCACTTCTTTGAGCAAAATGTTTAGTTGTAGGCTCTGTATATTTAGCATGTTGAAAATCTTTAACGGTATAAATACCCTGTTAGATATTCTGTAGTTTGAAGCTCTAAGTAGTTTCTTCTGAAAAATGAAGTAAACAAATACAATTATAAAAAATGTACATTTTCTACGACTTATAACCCAAAACAAGCCATATATTGCCTACATTAATTAGTTCTATAACACGTTAAATCTGCACGTGATCTTACTAGTTTCTAAATAACTTTCAATTAGTTTCCCTTATAGTGTTCTTTGAATATTTAATACATGTTAATTTTTTACTAGAACACATAACTCATCCTTTAAACTTTATCAAGAACTAATATATTGTTTTATAATACAACTAGTAAATTAATACTAACAGGGTAAAATTACGAAATAATTGTTTGCAACGCATTCCTTCCGCAGTAGAGATAAGTAGGAATAAAGGTTCAATTGTAAATCCTCGTAATGGCGACTAACAATTGTTACAACGTCAAATCCTTTATTTAAAATGCTAATTTATTTGTATTTTATGTAAAAGAAATTATTTGCACGGCGCCGCTTCAAACCTGCTAATCTCAAACTTAAGTTGAATTTCTGTCTAGTTTTAAAATATTTCACTAACAAAATAAAGTCTGTTATTTCCAATGCCATAACTCTCAATCAAGTTTAAATTAATATCCACAGGATTGAAGGGTATTTATTCATGCTTGAAAGGATGTTTTACAATTATCTGAAGTAGAAAATAAATTTAATTGCAACATTAAAAACTTTGTCCTCTCTTTATGCCAACAGTTTTATAGTAATATATTAAAAGGGTCTGATTCCTTGCTAGTACAAAGGACAAAAGAAGCTTTGCGGTGAATTCTGAGAACCACACTTTATGCGACTCGGATTAAAACCGAATCTCAGTTTGTTTTTGTGAATCATTTTAAACCAAATAATATTTAATTAATATCTCTGTATCTGCCATTGGCAAATCTAAAAATCAATGTGTAACTATTTGCTTTTCATTGAAAAATATAAATTATGTAGCTCTTTTTAAAATCCTGTAATTAAGGTGTGTGAATAAATTTATGAATTCAAAAAACTATTTTAAATTACAATGTACACAATACAGTTGTGACTTATTGCCTTTTCATTTTATACAAAAGCAAATATTTACGTGTAATCAAATTGCCAACGCAATAGCATTATTACAACACTGATCTATATATTTGTGTAAAGTATGAAGAAAGCCGTTCAGAAGATCGACTCACTTCGATTGATGCAAATGAAGAACTTCAGCGTTCCACAAGATTGTAGTTCAGTAGTTCACTAACTGAAGGGCCAGTCTGTTTTCCTCCTTTAGATATTGTGATATGTGAAGCATCCAAAATATTGTAGTCCAGTAGTCCACTAATTGAAGCACTCACCCAATTTCCGGCTATCATATCTGTGTGATACATGAAATGTTAAAATGAAGGAGTTTTTTCTTTCATCTTAGAAGACAGACAGTCGATGTCAGTGTTTAACTGTGTTCAATTTATACTTTAATTGCGTGCCGTAAAGTATAGAACGCATATTTGTTAATGTAGAGTTTCTTTGGATTCTAGACTTTATTTGTGTTAAATGTATATTAAAATAACAAACTAATACGAATGTACTGTATTTGACTTTATTTATTTTTTCTAAAAATAAAAACAGAACACGATTCTCACAAAAATGCGTTTAATGGTCAAACACGTCGTCATTTTCAGTGATATTTGAACTACAACTAAATTATAACTAACTAAACAATGTGTTTTGCTACATATTTATACCTTCTTTCATAGTAATGCGTGGTCTTAGTTTAGAAACAACCAATAGGATAACAATAACAACATAAATAGTGCAAGGTAACCTATGAGCTTATAGTTAAAATTAATACAAATATATTATGTCTAAAATAAAAAATAATAAGAATGAGTGGGTAATATCAAAATATAATTTGGTAAGTTACATAGTAAAATTACAAAACGTTTGTAATTCCATAAAACAAAATACAACAAAAAGCATAATAAATACAGGTTTTGTAAATACACCCATGCAAATATTAACAATATTACTATATCAAAATTATGTTATATTCGAGTAAGATATGTAACTAGGCATTAACTAATAGCAATTAGTTGTGGAATTCAAAGTACTAATTAAATTGCATGAACGCATACTGTGTGTAATATTCAAATACAAAACTAAAAAATAACACTGAAGATGACGGCTTTGTAGTTGAAACGCATTTGATCACTAAACGTAATTTTATGAGAACTGTGCTCTCTGTTTTTATTTTTATAAACAATTTTTCTAACGAGCCAAGCTCGATTATATATATATATATATATATATATATATATATAATATACTGTTTAAAATTGTATATCTTGTTGTGTTGTTTATTGTGATTTTGCACTAACTATTCTTCAAGGTAAAGTTTACAAAATAGTAATATTTAATAAATATATGTTTTCCTAGTAAATATTTAAATATATATAATACATTAATTTCCAATGTGATTTAAAATATCAATAATTTTAGTTTTTAAATTTCATCCCACTATTCAAAAACTGTATAGGCTATTTCGATTATAACAAATGGTAATTTGATTGTTATTATGGTAGTAAAATGAAATTATTCCAATAACATGAATTGTCAACACTTAGGCATCATATCGTTTGTAAAATCAAAGACAAAAATATGTACGTATTAATATTGAATAGCTTACTCGGTACACATTACGTTTTAGCATTACTGCAATAACTGAATTCAAACATCGCAATATATCACGGAATAAATACAGAAATAAGGAAAGCTGGGAGCTGAAATTGTTAAGAGAGATTAAACCGACTTAATAACTTCGTAATTAGTTTACAAATAACTACAGTGGAGGATTAGTTTAGAACTAAGGATTTACAACTCGATATAAGTGCAATCTGCGGCTTATTGTTATTATAAACCAAGATACGTTGGCAATTGTAGTAACACAGATGTGGGAAAACACTCATACAGTTTTGTACAGCTTGAACAATGTTGTTTTCTATTGCAATTGTTTTCCCGCAACTATTTATTTAGCAGGTAGGAGATAATTGTATACATCGTATTAGCCTTGTCAATATTGTTTTTAACATTTAATACATTTTTGAAGTGAAAACTTCTATTGGCCCATTAGGCATTTTTTTGCCTGGGTATTCGAACGAAATCTTGCCTACCGCTCCGTACCGTTACGCCTCGATATATATCTGTTTTATGCATATAATATATAGCAGAAAATAACATAAGGAGAATGGATGAAACTATGTTTGTACTAAAAATTATTCAATAACAAATCTTCTACAAAAAGAATATTCCGGCAAGCTGACGTGAGTTGAGCGAATTTCCAAAATTGAGTTTGTATATTTTAGGATTTCAACCAATAATTTGAGAAATTGGGTTACTCACGACGGCGCTGAACAGCTACGTGTGTGTTTGAAATATATTTTTAGAATTTGTTGTGCTTAAGCCTCCAGCGAGTTTTCACCATGACCTTGCAGCCTCTCGCAGCGTACAAACTTGGCCGTCGGCCTCGGATCGGAAGGTGCCCACACGTATATTTGAACCGGGTACTTTTATGGTATTTTACGTTTTGATCGGTTTTTGGGGGAACCAAGCGAGCTATATAATAAGGTCGTGTAAAAAAATCAAATGTGCAGAATATTATCCTACATATATTTTGTATATATAAAACAATAAAATAACTTTCATTCTAGTACGAAAAATCAAACAAAATAGTTACTTCCGGTCAAAAAAATGTGCTTCCGGTTGTTGGACTTTTTTTGCTAACGAACTCTTAATATTATAATAATATTAATATTATCCTTCATCCAATTATTTTGACTGTGAGACCATCAGATAGGGAATCAAAAAGGCTACAAAAAAGGGCAGTACAAGTTTTGTTAAAATGTACGGTTTTTGAGTAATTTCAGTTTGAAATTTTCAAACAACCGCCATTTTAAACGCATGATTTAATTTAATTGCTTATTTTTCTTGAGATGTGTCATTGTTGGATTAAACTTCATGCCAAGTTTGAACTCAATCAATCAAAGATTTCTCTATTTATGAATTATTTTGTACAAAAAACAAAATGGGTGGATATCTGGAAAACGAAGCGTTTTCGGACCTATGTTTATACGACTTTTTTATTTTTAGCTATAGAATTAGCTTACGAGAGATTCCCGTATAGTTCTGAGTCATCCTGTAGTATGCCGATGAATATTATCGATGAAGACTTGTTTGAATGTCTTCTAATTTAAGTGTGTTTCTTTACTTCAACAAATGCAGCGAAATTGCCACTCTTATGTTAAAGAATGAATGTAACACAACTTTTCTTTCAAAAACGTAACAATAAATTTGCCATCAGTTTACAGTTGCATGTTTCTACTAGTACAAGTTTTCTTAAAATAGTACCTACATTGAGAATATATCATGTGTGAAATGATCAAACCTTGTTTAACGTGAGGCAAGAGTAACTAACTCACTAAATGTTGGAAATAATTTAAATTGGCACCTCTGCTTCTGCTAAGTTACTGTGTTTCTCTCTGTTAAGAAATCAATTATATGTTACTAACTTTCTAACGTCAGATTAAACATTAATTAGGCTCAAGCTGAATGCACTGCTACCTCGACTCGGTGAAATTAAATCGAAATGTTAATTTGAGTTGTTTGACGATACAGAAGGCATCGGTATGCTTAGTATTAAATTTGTCGCTTTGTGTTTGAGTTTGTTGCTACGTGGAAATCATTAAGGCGTTGCAACTCTACGTAATAAAGCTGAAACAGTAATTGGGATGTTTATTTGCAGTAATTATTTAAAAGAAACACAGATAGATGTGAAGATACAAAGAAACAATTCCTTAAAAACTGTGTCACTGAGAGAGATAGTAAAGACACTTTGTGGTAGCTATCTTACTTTCTCAAACACAAAACCAAACCCATTGTAAATTTTTTTAGGGGGTTTTCAGGTGTATTTTAAGGTTTTTTATGTATTTTGGTATATCGTTTTAAATTTAGGATTAAATAACGTTTACATTACTTGTGCAAAAAACTAAGTTATTAGTAAAAACTAAATCAATGTATATTTAAATGATTTTTACTAACAATTTAACAGATGAATCAATTATCAAAGCTGCGGTTTAAACAATTAGTTGACATCTTCTTGACCTATAAATAGGAAAACCTTGAAAACAGCCAATAATACGGATCTTGTGCATGCTTTATATTGTGGTTTACACAAAGAACCAATATCAGGCTCCCTTCTTTGCGAAAAAGTTCTTGATTTTAGTTAAATCTAGTTTTGATCACTTTCGTACTCCAATAATTTGTAAAATATTATTGACAACGCCCGCGATACCTAATATTAGTATTAAGATCAAACTATAATCTTACCTAAGACTCAAGTATTGAAGTATTAATTACCCAATGAACTCTTTTTAATGGGAAGGGTTATTCCATATTACCATTAGAGAAGACATTTTTAAATGAGGATTTGCGCTTTGGGTTTTTGAGGTAACATGCCTACCTAGCCATTGGTGTAGCTGTAACGGAGCTCTTAGCAGAAAATTATATTGGGTATAACTTACAAGTCAGGCTGGGTTTTTTTTTAATCACGAACCAAATGGAAGAGTTTTGAGCACAAGTTTAAGTGCTACCTGTTATTAGGTTTAAATGTTATTTTGTGTAAAAATCTATTTTTTGTTGGTATACAACTCCAGCACTAATACCTTTAATACGAATAACACAGGTCTGTAAAAAATATTTCAAAAAGTTGTTTTTACTTTGATAACTGATTTCTATGTATTTTTTAGAGCTGATTTCCATTTTGTCTATCACGTCAGGTTATCTCACAAAAAGGGTGTGGGTTTTGGGTAAGAAACTCAATTTAACACAGAATATTAAAACAAGTGAACAACTATAGAGTCAAAAGTCCTTGTAAATTCGCTTTCGCGAAACCTTATTGGTGAAAATATGTTGTCGAAAAACATACTTTTTAACGTTTGGAATACAAACTTGTTAAGTTGCCGGTAAAGTAAGAAACTTGTATAACAAAACTGCTATAGAATTTAATTCTCAGAAAATGTATACTCAATACATTTTTACTTTCTCCACCCTATACGTAGTATATGGAGAAAGTATTGTTTTCGTAAAAATGTTCGAATTTGAATTTTCAGTTGAATTATCTGTTTTGGTGCTCCCAGAACCCCAAAAAATTGTTTAGTGCAATTATCTGTGTTGGTGCTCCCTGAACCCAAAAATATTTTTAGTGGAATTTTTTGTTTTGGTGCTCCCTGAACCCAAAAAAGTGTTTTTAACGTGGTGTCTGTCTGTCAGTGTGTCAGTATGTATACACGACCAGAGGGGACACTATTGGTCCGATTTTCATGAAATTTGGTATGTAGGTACTAAACCCTAATATCTCCAGGCGTTTTTTCATTTTTTGGAATTTTTAATTTTTAAGGGTAATTTACCCCTAAAAACCCATAAAAAACGACAAAAATGCAAATTTCTCAAAAACGGCTCTAACGATTTTGATCAAATTTTCAGTATTTATAGTGCTTAAGATGCCAAACAAAATGACACCACCCGCTTTTATCAAAACTTCGGCGTTTCATAATTATGGGGAAATGTTAAAAAATAAACAAGTTTATGTTGTCAATCTAGCATCACGGCGACGGCCGCACGGGATAGCACAACGGTAGCGAGGACGGCCAGTAATTCAAAGGTCGCGCGATCGAATCCCGCCTGGGACAATAACTTTTTTATACGATTGACGTAGGTAGAATATTATTTTTTTGTTTTGTTCTAAAAAGTAGTAAATAAAATGATTAAAAACAATATTATTTTGACTACAGTAAGTTGGGAGAAAGTTTGTGTCAGTTAACTGATACCGTTTATTATTAAACAAACAAACAACTACAGATTTGTTATGTTTAAATTTTTGGTCCCAACTTTATTGCACATAAATTTTCAATGGTTACCATATTTACTATGTGCTCTACATTTTTTGTAGTTTTTTAAAATACATATTATATATACATAAATATCTTATTAAAATTATGCAAAACATCCCAAGCTGGAGACCAGGTAACTAGTCATATCCCTCACACAACATATTTCCTCCAGCTACAGTTTAGTAAATAATTTGAGTTTATTGTTGCTTTGTCGGTTCAGCAGTTGTTTTACTAACATATGATTTAGTGGGCGGAAAAGTGTCCATATAAAAAGCATTGAGCAAACTTTCCAACCCGCCTATATACAGGTGACAAAGTAAATTCAATGCTTTATATGAGCACTTTTCCGCCCACCGGATGAAAGTGGTTCAAGAATTGTAAAAGTATTGGGTTTATGCATTCGTGTTTTTAAAATTGTGGTTTACATTGAATTATTGTAAAGATGTACTATCGAGCTTGACTTGTGAGATGATATACTGCATAGAATAAAACTTGAATGCAAAGTTAAATTTTACTTTTTTAATTAATTATTTATTGTAAATTATAGAATGAATTATTAATTCAGACTGAAAAATTAAAAAAAACAATAAGAAAGGATTTTTCAAAAATTTGATTTTGAAGCTTAAAAATTGTTAAAATACGGACGTTCACTTCCAGCCCTCTAACATATAAAACAGCTGATTCGCATCAAAAGTTAGCAACATATGTTTGTTCAATGCATTCACATTCATTACCATAGCAACCATCTTAGCAAATTTAGAATCAATTTATTATTATTCACAACCAACAACTTTTTAGATTATGTTATCAAAATAAAAGCAAATTCAGACAAAAATCTTCAAAAAAAGGTTTACTGTATTATAATTAAATAAACAGCTGATTTAACAGCACAAATTTTTTCTTGAAAGCATTTAAATTTACTACCATGTTAAATTTAAAATAGGTTAAAATCTTTTCTTTTTTTTTCTTTAAACCAACATTTGGTTAGGTTTATTTCACTCTTATTATATAAAACATCCTGTCATTCACACAAAAAACCAGGACCTATTGCTTATGTATCAGGATCTAGAATACCGCACCCACCCTGATCCAAGTGCCTCTGTCCAAATCAATTGTCATTTCAGCAGTGGCGGCGCCAGGAGGTGCGTCAGATTCCTCGTCCAGAAGAGTGTACAATTTAAAAATTGTTTACTGGCATTGTTTAATTAATAAAATTTAGTAGGCCTAGAGAGTTTATAGCACGGATAGCAAAAACAAAAACTAGACATCGAACTTGATTGAAATTTTTAGTATTCATAGTAGATTATGATTTTTGTGATTAACTCCCAAACTTGACTTTAGCTTCTGAATTTATTTAATTATTTGTGAGTCTGTAGCTTTTTGTGAGAGAAATTTTTCAAAACTCACGAGCGTGTGACGTGCACTTCATGTTTCTGGTCCCAGCTTTAAGGCTCGGCAGGAGTGACCAAATATTTCTCAGTTGACCGCAGAGCTCCAAATGGCACAACTATACACTACTAGCATTGAGTTTGCTAGTTTTTCATTCTTCCACTAGTAAATATAGAACAGCTTCACAAAGGCGCAAAATAGAGAGTTACAGACGTAACTCTGACTGTACAGAGTACACGTATTGAAATGTGCAAGCATAACAATGTATGGTAGTATGAGTTATTAAACAGATTTCAATATGGCTTTAGTAGAAGTATATCTAACTTACAATTATTCATAGATTATCTAATAGGTCTTTTTAATTTATTTTAAAGTAGCTAAACATTTAAGTTCGTATACCTTTTGTGATTTGAAAATGTAATTCATTGTTAGTAATTTTACGAAGATGTATTACAAAATCCAAATAATATATATCTGCCTCATAAAGTTGCTCAACAAGTACTCTAGATTAGTACGGGTGTAGGAGCTGCGAACTGCAGGGCTATAGAATACAAGGGCTAGACCAGTCCGCCACGGAGAACGTTCCCGTGCTGCCACTGTGATGACGTCACGGTGGTAATGCCTGCTCCATTCCCACCGCTTCTCATAAGTTTCTCACCGCTTCTGCTACAATAATTTCAATTTCTTATCAAAGCTGTACAATTTTTATGATGGCCTCTACTTTATTTATTTTTAGTATTGACACTACACAAAGCAATAAGTAGACAGTAAACAAAGATATAAGAAGAAGACAGGGTTACAATAAAACTAACTAATGTGTGGGTAAACCGTTGCAGTGTACTAATGGTAGCATACTTTTAATTTGATTCTCCGAAACATTTCTGAAAACTAAATATGAAATTGAACAAAATATGTCACACTATTGATAATAATTGTATTTATTACAATAAACCCCTAAAACTAGAATGTCATACTGCAGTTTAATAAAACATGAGTAATACTTATAAAATGAAATGAAACACATAAAACTTATACTTACATATAATGAGTAGCTTATATGCAGATTGACATAATAATTACTGCTGACATAAAATATTAAAAAAAAAATAAAACTTATTTATAGAAATTGTCCTTCCCTAGGCCTTAGGGAATAGTTAATTTTAATAGTTAAATTTAAACAATTGAACTATTTTAATTTAAATTGACAGTGTGCAATTTAATTTAGTCTAGAAGTTTAACTTAAAATTTTGTTTTATTTTTGTCATCAATAATTTTATTACTCTAGGTTTAAATTTTATTA
The DNA here is from genome assembly GCA_018207615.1 of Philaenus spumarius. NCBI lineage: Eukaryota > Metazoa > Arthropoda > Insecta > Hemiptera > Aphrophoridae > Philaenus > Philaenus spumarius. The sequence goes on along the minus strand of JAGFPH010000188.1, from coordinate 811,510 downwards.
TAATTATTTGTATATTATATATTTATTTATATGTAATTATTCTGACAATTTTAAGTGCATTGTGCTAGTAAAGATTTGTTTAAACATTTTAACTTAAAGCTGCAGAAGAAATTACTTGAGGACCTTTTTAACTTTTTAACATAAAGTAATCTCGCTTGCAACTCTTACATTAAATAAATAATATTGTTTAATTTTTATTTTTATTTGAAGCTGAGTAGGCCTACTTAAAATTTGTTGTTTTTAAATTTTGAGTTATCAATAATTACTGGTACTCTAAGTTTAAATCTTATTATTATTTACATATTATATATATTAATATAGACTTTGCGACGCCTTCTTTGCGACAATTTGTCTGTCTGTAGGATTTCCCTACTTTGTCACAAAATAAAGAGATTATACCACCTACTGGAAGTATAAGGCAAATTAATTTTAATAGCCTAGGTGATATAACTCTGGTTAAGATAACTATGCCTATAGTCACCTTAATAAAAAATATTTTATTAAATTTCTTCCAGTTATTGAAGTTACTATTAACTTTAAATATGCTCAGCTCAGTAATTAATTTTAATTTTATTCGACGATCTCTGAGGAGTGAGAACAGTGGAACTGACCTTAGAATAATTAAATTATTTGTGCTTTGTGAACCTTCGTTGGGAATGCCAACTTTGCGCTTTAGCCCTTCGATATTGATCATACACTGAAAACAACTTATCATATAGGATACTTAGATAATAGGAATTTCTTGAACAAGGTAAATTATTTATATTAATTTAAATCAAAAGAAAATTTATTCAATAAAAAAAACTCAAAATTCTTTGTGGTTTTTTCCACTACAAAATACAAATTTTAAACTAACTTTACTATTTACATCAATTTATTACCTCTTTTAGATGGAACTATTTATTACTTATTTATACTTAATTATTCCTTCTTTTAATATTTTTTATTTAATTATTTAATTATGAAAATGATTTTAAATATTTAATTTACCAGACTGATAATTTTAAATTTTGAAAAACCTAATTTTTCCCAGTATCAATAATTATTTAAATTTAACTCAGGCAATATTTTAATAGGGGACATCGTAACTTTTTTGACAGACCTTTTATTACTGCGACCCTGGACTCTGAACTCCTTTCCCAGGAACGTTGATGTAAGTACAGCCTCCCTGAAGTCCGGTGATCGTTGGTGTGGTTGAACGTCTCCCGTGGTCTCAGTTTCTACCTGGTTTGAATTTCCCTGAAGTCTTCTAGCGCCTTCCCTGATTTGGTTTTCGCTTCTTATTCCCGTAGTCCTTCAAAGTCCATTTGGTGTTCCAGTTATCGCCATTACATCAGTCCTGTGATTGTCGTAGACTACGTCATTTACAATGGTTTAGACGCACCTGCTATATTATCAATTATAGCGTAATTCACTTAAACTGTTCGACTGTTTTTTCACTGTCTGTAATGATAACCGATATAACACTATCTCTGTTCATTTATTAAATTGTATTTACGTTTGATAGATTTTTATAAAAACTGTTCGTTGAAATATTATATTTCATAATATTATAATTAATTAAAATGTTCACTGCTCGATTAACACATTTCGTACGGCTGCCTTTATAAAACACTGCTTCTATTTGAAAGTACTTTACTTTAACATCGCAGATTCTTCTAACACATATCTATTCCAAGAGTTATTTATACACTGGTCCAGCACATCTCTACTTAGAGAAAAACCTTTATAGAATCGTCCAACGAGTGACAAAAAGTAAGTAAGCATGTGAATTAACGAGTAACCCGCGTCTGACCCTGTACTCTCCTTATATCGACTGTTTTGCCGCCTTCCGAGTACCAACTATCTCCCTGCTTTTTCTATCCCTTTTTCGCCATCTCGCCATGCGACTTTTATTTTTTTCTAAAGTTCTTGGGTTGGTATTACCCCCACTAACTTCTTAGTTCGACATTGCATCTTGCTATCAGCTACTCCCTCTACAGACATTTTATCCTATTGTTTTACTTATTTTCCCTGTAGTTTTCCTGGAACTGCTTTTATGAAATTGCGGTTTTCGTAATCATATTCCTGGTACATTTTTCTTTCTTCTCAAACTTGAGTGATGGTCGTACGACGTTTGGTTCGCTTATGGTGCTACCTCGCGTTTTCCGCGGTTTTTCCTCGCGGAAACTTTCTGGTTTTGAAGGAAAATCTTTTTTCTTTTTTCTTCTCTGTTGGTTATCGTTTTATAGTATACTAGCCAAAATTTCAATTCTGTCCGATGATTTTTCTTCTGTTTTTGGGACTTGTAAAATTGCCTATTTTAACATTTACTTTTGGATTTGAAATTTTACTTTAAAATTGATACTTTAGATTGAGATTTACAATTTTATTTCATTATTACTTTCTTAACACTATGTTATTAATTTTATCACCTTTTTCATTTTATTTTTAGCAAAATATAGATGTGTACCTTTTCACCTATTATTTTAATTAATTAACAATTGACAAATTTTTTATCTTATAAAACATTTACTCCTTTAATACTTGTTCACTTTTTCATTTTTTCAGGTGCTTTTTCACCTTCAAACTTTAACACTTATCTCTAACTTTTAAACTACCAAAAATTTCTTAATTTGTTATTTAACATTTTTTATTCAACTTTTCTTACTCTTTTCAAAAATATCTTTTTCATTTACTTTTGATCAATTTTGAGAATTTTCTATAACTTTAACTCTTTATAACTTTATCATTTTTTACTTTACAAAATTGTGATTTCCATGACCAATGTCTACACCTCTCGTGTTTCACATTTACTCAAAAAATTCATCAATTTCATAACTTTATTTAACACCTTATTCCTGTATAAAATAACTAATTTTTCTAAGTCTTTTAAACAACTTGAAACAAGCTCCAGGACAAAAGTCCATCTCTATTGACTTAGTACAGTTGGCCGGGACTTGTCGTATTTTAATCTAGTTAAATATAGGGTGCACCTCAACTTCTGCTATGAAATCTTGGTTCTTGCATTTTTACTACAAAACTCAATTTTTCACACATTGCATAAGGCCCATCCGTTGCAAACTCCGGCTCTTTAAGATGAGTTATTCTTACAGAAAGAATAAGGAATCAAAAATCTTTTTTCCTTACACTCTTAGCTGCTTTGGTTCTACCTTTACATAGTTTACTTACGCTAACATACAACAAATTCATTTTAATTACATTTATCCCCAAGCCTTCCTGAAATTTCACATATTTTATATACATCAATTTTCATATTTCACATATATTTCCATATTTCCAAATTACTTCATTTGGAAGTATCAATTTCCTGTAAACACATATACATTTTATTTTAATTACATTTCATTTCATGGTTTCTCGCTTTGAGAGTTCGTCCACTGAAAAACATACATTTTATAATATCACTTTCTCCCTTTTTGGAGTATTCGTCCACTGAAATACATAATCACCCTTTTGTTTTTATATTGTCATTTTTTGTCTTTAGGGGACTCAAAACACTTGCCTGGTTACCCTATATTTACAATTTTATCAAATATACTGGGTTGTTTAACCTAACATATACTAATAACTTTGATCAACATTATTTTTCGCGTATTATTTTAATTTAACAATTTTATATTATTCTTACTTTCATTAGCCTACGAATATTACTTTTCTCTCTCCCTATCTTTTATTACTTGCTTCTTTGGCTGGGACTTGTCGTATTTTAATCTAGTTAAATATAGGGTGCACCTCAACTTCTGCTATGAAATCTTGATTCTTGCATTTTTACTACAAAACTCAATTTTTCACACATTGCATAAGGCCCATCCGTTGCAATATATTTATTTATATCTCATCATTCTGAAAATGTTTGTTTTAAAGTACAGTAGAGATGCGATTATCCGAGGTAATGTGGACCGAGGGTACCTCGGATAAGCGAAAACTCGGATAACACGACTCAATCAAGAGGGAAATGTACGGTAAACTGGTGAAATCAATAAAAACGTGGTCAAAGATGTGACATAGTACATCTACTGTATTACTGTATGTTATGATTTGGGATGTGAATAAAGATATATTTTAGGATATTACAGTTAGTGTTTTGTATGTGAAGATATTAACCAGTAAGACAGACCAGGAAGTATAGTAATAATACGGAAATTGTAGCAAGGTCGCGTGAGAGTTCGTTAAACGCGGAACACGGAACTCGCGTTGCTATAGTTTGTGTTGGAGATGTCAACAGGAAGCTAGACGGGTTATAAAGTATAATTCAAATCTAGAATGTGGGGCAGAGAGGATTGTGGTCGATGGGCCAGAGTAGAGTGGTCGGGTGACCAGTGAAGCTGCGGCGAGTTAGGCCAGTCTGTTGTTAAGGTGTTGGGCCGGAAGTTAGGCCAGTTCGTCGTGAAAAGTGCGGCCAGGAAATTGAGACGAGGATTTCCGATCAGCTCAAAGTCTGGTCTGGGCCATTTTGACGAGATCCCAAGTGAAGGAAGTACTTGCTGAAGACAACACACTGAGTGAGCAAAGCAAATTATTTTGGTCTATTGTTAAAGTCACATTGTATTCAGAGTTTTGGGGTTAGGCCTACTCACATAAACGTAACACGCTTTAGTTGCCGGTACTGTAAGCCAGTCTGTCTTATAAAGGTCAATACCTAGTAAAAGAAATGTATGTAGCATAAGTGTAGCTAATGGGAGAAACTGTATGTTATCTGTAATTGCAAAGGCGATCAAATAAATTAATATTAAATTAAGAAATACCACAGAACCACGATGCATTGTTATTGAACTGTTCCTAGAAAAATTATTGTTCGAACCCGGGTAATAAGGGTAGTAATATTTCCACCCCTAACAATTATCAAATGAAAAACTAAAGTTCAAATAAAAATAAAATACAAAATGATAAAAAGACATACATAGGCTACAGTACATGTTCCAGATAAAAAAATATTACTTAAAGAAGTCCATGGTGATTTTTGTTTGTCGGAACTCAATCACTTGTGCGCCTTATCTATTTTTACAATACTGGTTTTATAACAAAATTGTATTGATGAATAGCAAAGCATCCAAATGAAAATAAAATATGATAAAAAGACATACGTAGGCTACAGTACATGTTCCAGTAAAAATATTTTTTGAAGAAGTCCATAAGTGTTTTCTGTTTAACGGAACTCGCTCGCTTGAAAACTAAACAAACAATATGCAGTATGACACACGCAACGTTTTAAGAGCGAGGGTTTGCTGAATCAAACTACTGAATTCACAAAATCTAAAGAAGGAGTGTGATAGGGATAGATAAAGAATGGATAGATAATATAGATAATGGAGCAGGTGCAAGATAAAGAATGATGCCATCACCATCGCTTAATCAATAATCACAGACGTTTGTCTAATCTTACTACGCTACTAAGAATATCCGACTACCCGATTAATATTATTGTTTATTCAAGTCATTTGTTTGATTGTTTATATAGTTCACTGCTTATAAATAAATAAATTATGTTATTTTTTTTTATTATTATTTTTTTTAACGTTCGGCTGGTTTGCACTTTAAGGCCAATTGAATCCGAACCACAGCCAATGATGTCTGTTAAGAAACCATTTAGAAAACTATTCGGGGTCAATGGGAATTGAACCCGGAACTTTTCCATTGATGGTTGCCATGACGTTTGATAAAGCTTTCACGCCTTAACAACCACGGCCATCGTGGCTTATATTATGTTATTTATTTAGAAAATCTATTATACTCTTGAATAAAGTACTTTTACCGATCAAAATACCCTAAAACGTAAAAAATCCTAATTATATTGATGATTAGCAAAGCATTCGAATTACTGTACTGTACAATACTGTATTTTAATAATGATTTAATACTTTATTTTTTATTTACCGGAACCATTTTTGACAAAACATTATGCGACTAATATAAGTATAGTACAGTGGATTTCACTTTACGCGGTTACTTTAACGCATGCGTCTACAGCAAACCGAACTTCTTTTTCTACCTCGGTTAACCCGGAACTCGATTAGTCGGGGCTCGGATAATCGCGGCTCTACTGTATTTTGTTAGTAAAGGTGTTTCTTGGAATATTCAAGTAACGCTGCAGACTAATATCACTTGATAATCTTGGTAACATTTCATAAAGTAATCTCGTCTGCAACGTAACATTAAATAAATAAATACCTTACTAAAATGGTCTGCTAGTAACTTGACCGCAACGCAACAACATCATATATTACCAAATTAATAGTTTCAGTAATTTCGTCTGCAACGTAATATCAAATAACACGTGAGAGCTAAGGCGAACCGTGCTTGAGCGGCTCGTCATGGCACCTCAGTGACGTCATATAGGAGGGGGGCTAGAGGAAGCGTCAACATCAAAGGAGTGGACCAGCCCTTGTATTCTATAGTCCTGAAAGAGTGCATGGAATATGCGATAATTTTTGACTTCAGGACTTTGTTACGAATACCTAGGAGGTAAACATACTAAAAGTCCCAGCCCCTAGGAGGTGAGTTAAAGGCAGGAGGGGGGTGGAAAGTCCCATTTTTGGGATTTTTATTTATATCTCGGAAACGGTGCACTGTAGAAAAATATGTTACAAATAAACTTAAAAGCTAATTAAATTTACTATAAAATTGTTCCTTTACGTATTTGTCGAATTCCCAAAAAATTTTAAGAAACGAAGTTGCAGATGATTACATTTCCTTCAATTTTATATGTACTTTCGCCATTTTATTTTCAACCGATTTAAAGTTATCGAATTTCTAACATATACGCTCAATTTCGATGTTTCTCTAGAAATGAGTATGTTGAGAACCTGTTACGTCTGTTGAGAACTGCTGTAACTTGCTGGTGAAAGTAATTCAAAAATGAAATCAAGGTCACCGGTACTTCACGCCCGGTAAGGGTAACAAAGGCCGCCAATTGGCTTCTTCCAAAAGATAGAGGGGATGGGGTTCTCACTCACTTCCTTATTTTTTATCTTCAGTTCATTTCAAACGTTCTTCGAGCTTGTTAAAGACAGTTTTTGTGTCGGTGTTATGCGTCGGTTTTTCGTGAACTTTTTAACTTCGCAAACTTTTACACTATAGTGCACACAATGGCTACTCGTTGTTTTGTGTGTGATGAAACAATCGATGGACTAGGTGATGGTGTTTCCACAGTGACAAAAAGAAGGAATATTGTCACTCGTCAAAGCAAGTAGAGAAAGGGGAGATGGCAATAGCTCCTCTTTAGAAGGTTTGAAAACCTTTCTCATTCATATTGAAATCGAAAAAATTTCACCTGACCGCCATGCATCAAGGCTCATTTAAAGAGACAGGCATCTTCAAAGTCCTCTGAATCACCTGAGAGTGCAACTTTAAGATCCAAACAATTCAAATTCGATTTAAAAACAAATTCTTTCTTTTGTGCCAAAAGTCTTGAGGGTAAGCAAAAGAATCCCAAGGAGAGAGACGTAGGAAGATATTTTCAGTTACTAACATCACAAAAGGACGCTACAAAACTGACATACAAGTAACAAGTATGGATGAAGATGGGAAAATGAAGTGATGGGTCGTCTTTCCTCCATAATTTGAAATATTTGCTGAGAAAGCTGTGGATCACGATGGATGTCGGTTGGATGAGAGGCCGTTATATCTGAAACCCTAAACATTCAAGAATTATACCCTATTTTCACGCTACTGGACACTTCCCGTATGCCAAGTCTTGCCACTTATATGTACATGATATGGACAGTCTCTCTACGCTATTGACACTAGAGGAGTAGGAGAAGTTCGCGAACAAAGGCTACTTCACTATGAGAAGGAATGACCGCTTCTGGTCCGGCATGTGGAGAGAAATGACCATCGAGACAACCTTGATGCGGTCATTCATAGTGTCGTAAACACCGGAAGGAAGCTCCCAAGAGTGTTAACTGCATTGGAGGGAACACCCTTCAAACTATAGAGGATGTCCTGCGGACGCAGAACACTTCAATATGAGCAGTGGGATTCAAGAACGCAGAGCTCCCACTGGACACATCCCTCCTTCACAGCCACACCATCTGCAAATCACCTATGCCTCCACCACCACCACCCTCACAGCAACCATCAACTTCAACGTCGTCTTCGGACGAAGAATCTCCAATGAAGATCTAGCCCCCCCCCCCCCGGCCCCAATGGTTCCAACCAAATCGAAGGCCAAGCCTACGATGGCGGCACCAAAGGCGCAACGGGGCCTTAAAAACTCCTGCTGCCACAAAAACAGTACCACAAAAGAAAGTGGTAGCCATTCCCCCACCTTCAAAGCCAGTAGTGCCACCAAAAAGGACACCTACTCCACATCATCTCCAAAAGCAGAATCACCTGACTCCGTCCTCAGATATCTTCAGAACATCACGACCGCTGATATTCTCAAATAGATCCAAGAGATCTTTCTTAAACTAATAACGGAGAGAGATACAAAAACAATCATCATCACCATTCTAACTTCCCTAGTTGCCCAATTCATGCGAAATGGATAGACAACTCAAAATTCTTGCATGGAATGCCAGTGGAGTCCTCAGTCGTAAAGCTGAACTAAGAAACTTCCTACAAGAAAGAAACATCAATATTGCTCTAATATCAGAAACTCACCTCCGATCATTCAATCAAACGACCTATCGTACAGATCGTTTCGATATCCCAGCCCGGCAGGCCTCAGGTGGAACGGCCTTACTGGTTCAGAGACAGATCGTACATCAAACGATTCCTAATGATCCACTATCTCTGATAAAGCACACAGTGATCAGCATCAATTCCCTTGGGTCGGATATACATATAATTTCTGCATATATCCCTCCAACCACCAAAATAACAATCACTCATCTCAAAAAGTTTCTCTCACCGGATGATCCAACCATCATAGTGAGCGACCATCTAAACTCTAAATATCCCTACTGGAACTGTCGTACCGCAAATCCACATGGCAAAGTGTTGCAAAAGTTCCTGCACAATCACCCAAAAAACATCAAAGTGATCGGTCCCAGTGAACCGACTCATTATCCCATGCAAAACAATTTCTTACCAGATATTCTTGACATTGCCTTGTTAAAAAATCTTCAATTCTCCCACGATATTGTCTGAATTGACGATCTGAGCTCAGATCACAATCCCATCATCTTAACTGTTGTCACATCTCCCTATCTAAAAGGGAGGGCAAACGAGTTAACTGGAGGAAGTACTCTGAATGTCTTCTTAGGCATACCCCTAATCTCTGTGCAGACATCAACTCCCCCGCTGACATCAAAAATCAGGTGACCCACCTCCAAACCATCATAACTACAGCACTAAACTCCAGTGCTTACACTTCCCCTACAACTGGGACTAAGGCTGGACTCGCTCCTCACATCAGAGCTGGCCATGAATAGAAAACTTTGCCGAAAATGGAAATTTTCATTAGCACCCTCTTATTTTCAAGAGGCTGTTCAATGCCCAAACCCAACTAATAAAGTCGCTACTAGCCACCCTTACTGAGGATAAATGGGACCTATTTCTATCAACAGTAACTCCATAAAACGGATCTCTATGGAAACTAAATCGCCAGCTCCTTGCAACAAAAACACCCAATTGCCATCTTCATGGCCGAAATGGTGTAGTCTACACACCCACGGACAGAGCTGAAATGTTCGCTGATTCACTCCAAGACCAATTCACTCCAAATGCACATATCTATGTTGATGACCACATAGAACATGTGGAAAATTTTCTCGATAAATATCTTGCTTGTCCCATGGGGCCTCTCCCCGACCCTTTCAGCTGCAACCAGGTAGCCAATCTCAATAGTAAACTTCCAACATGTAAAGCACCTGATATCGACAACGTGAGCAATACCGCGCTTCACAACATCCCATCTACTACGGTAGCAATCATCACAAATATCTTTAATGGAATCAGGCTAATAGGCCACTTCCCTTCACCATGGAAAGGAGACAAAATAATCAGGATTCCCAAACCCGGAAAATCGGCTCTCTTTCTAGAAAATCACAGGCCCAACTCTTTACTTCCAACGATTTCAAAAGTCTTTGAGAGATTAGTTTATTCCCTGCTCACCCAGCAACGCAAAGACATCATTCGTCCCGAGCAACTTGGCTTTCGAAGTGAACATTCCACAACACTCCAACTTGTAAAAGTTCTCAACGACCTTTTTGATAGCTTCAACATACGAAATCAATCTATTGCAGTGTTCCTAGACATATCAAAGGCTTTTGATAAAGTATGGCATGAAGGCCTGCTTTACAAACTAGCCCGCAGCCCAGTTCCTCCATTCTATGTACATCTCATAAGCTCATACCTCGACAGTAGATGGTTCCAGGTTGCTGTCGAAGGTACACTTTCCACTCCTAGACCCATCGAGGCAGGAGTTCCCCAAGGCTCAGTTCTTGGTCCGTTACTGTACCTTCTGTACACTAACGATATTCTAGTCATCCCCAAAGTATCACTGCGACTCTTTGCTGATAACGCTATGTTCTACTACAGATCTCTGAACCTGGAATATGGTTTGTCGGTCATTCAACAACAGTTTGATGCCCTACAGCCATGGCTCAGGATGTGGAGAATTGCAGTTAACACAGACAAAATGCAAGCCATCCAATTTTCTCCACTACCTAGATTTCCTAAAGTCCAATTAACTCTTAAAAAATCACCCATAGCATGGACCCATGAAGTCAGATACCTTGGAACCACGCTTGACTCTAAATTAAATCTGTCCCATCTTGTCAAGCAAACTCTGTCAAGGGCTAAATCTGTCCGTGGCAGACTCCTTCCAGTCATAAACGCCAAGAGCCCTCTACCACTTCATATCAGATTGTCTATGTATAAAACATACATCAGACCAGTACTCACGTACGCAGCTCCAGCTTGGAGTTGAAAAAGTTGGACTCCTTCCAGAACAAATCTCTCCGTTGGATCACCAACTCCCCATGGTACGTATCGAACGTAACCATCTCTCTAAGGCACAAAATCCCCACACTAGAGGACTTCATCCTAAAATAACTAATAGAGTCAGACACAGAGCCGAAGGGTCTCAATACACATACATCCAACAAATCATCACTGATCCTGCACCTCCGAAGGACAGAAAAAAACTCCAAAACACCAAGCTCAATTTTATTCTTAAACACCATAGACTTTTGTAGTCAATCCCAGCATATTCCATAGATTCACCATCTCGTTCTCACACAAAATTTATTCCAAATCTAGACAATATAACGCTCAATAAAGTAATTTTTCAGTTTCAGACAAGCAGTCATTGTTTTAAAACAGATGCTGTCTTTAACCGAGACTACGGTCTTGATAATTTGCCAGGTAAACAGAGGTGGCATGGCCCGTGGTGGAGGTATAACACATAGTGCTCTCAATAAATGGGTAATCAGGATGACTGAAATATAATATGTGCTTCATTCGAAGAATATTATGGTGTTTTGATTTCATCAAGTGAACAGCACAAGGATTGGAGAAGTTTTCATCAAAGTCGAGACGCAAGTGACATTGGCAAGCTTACACACTGGTTTGAAAATCACCCTCCTTTCCTGAAGACCGAGAAAATCATGTCAAAAGCCACAGGAGTCGTGGGAGATGACACAATCTTATGTCATGATGCAGTTACAATTTGAAAAAGAGCATTGGCAAAAATGGAAAACTTGCCATTCACAAATATTAAACTGTCACGGAAAGATCGCACACTTCCTCTTTCCCCAATGAATTCGACAATGTAATAGTTGTAGTGGATCCATTCTTTCTTTTTCAGCAAATCTCAATTACCAAGAAATTGGACGATGATTTGATGAATTATATGCAATATGAACTTGCTCCCTACAACTTTCAACGACAGTGTAATGAGGAAGTGCAGAGAGTCAGCGCTAGATTTAACTACCTTTTAAATTTGTTGTTGATGGGAAATTTCTAATCCACAAAGTTGTTTGGCTAAAAGTACTGACGCATAACACCGGCACAAAAAGTGTCTCTAAAACGCTCGACGAACATTTGAAGTGAACTAAAGTTACCCCACCTCTCCATCCTGTATCTTGGAAGAAGCCAGGTGGCCGGCCTCTGTTACCCTTTATTGGGCGTGAGGTACTGGTGACCTGGATTTCATTTTTGATTTACCATCAGTACATGTAAATACTTTCATTATATGATTAGTAATCTTCAATCTTTCTATATAAATAAAAATGAAAATGTTCGTTTGTTCAAAATCTTAAATCTCCGAAAGTTCTTCACCGATTGCTTTGAAATTTTGGCACAAAGTTTAATTTAAATACACACATGTTTTTATATACTTTCTGAAAAACAATTTTTAAATTTAATAACAACACAAACTATACTAAATATTTTATGGCTATGGGAGAGCCGTACTAAATACAAATTAAATATGTTTAATGTTGATACAGTAATCATCTGTTTGCTCTAATATTTCCATTAACAGCTGACTTAAACTTTGAAGCAATTGTTTGTATTTCTAACTTTTAAACTAGGTTTTTATTAAAGTACAGACATTGCTGGTTCTTTTAACCTTTATTATAATTGCTGTTATAAAATATCCGAAATAATTTTATTTGGAGATTTAACATTATTTACCATCTTAGCTTAGGGATAATTATATGTATAGAAGGTTAAAACAGAGTTGGCGTGTGGAGCACGCAGGGGTCTTCCCTGTAATATAATAAAAGCTACAATTATTTTAAAAAGTGTTATTATTTAACATGACAGCAAATTACAGCAGTTAAAACGTAACAGGCTCTCAACATACTCATTTCTAGAGGAACGTCGAAATTGAGCATACAAGTTAGACATTCGATAACTTTTGATCGTGGTTGAAAATAAAATGGCAAAAGTGTAGATCAACTTGTAGGAAATTTAATCATCTAAAACTTCGTTTGTGATAATTTTTCCGAGAAACGATCGTGAGAGGCACTAGAATCTAATGTTTGATAAAAAGAGTGAGGTAAAAATTTTTTTTCAAAAATTAACAATTTTCAATAACGTATATCTCAAAAACCGTTGGGAATTCAACAATTATGTAAAGGAACAATTGTATAGTACATTTATTAGCTTTCAAGTTTATTTGAAACACTTTTATTTTCTACAGTGTACCGTTTCCAAGATATGAATAAAAATTCAAAAAATGAGTCCTTTCCACCCCCCTCCCGCTCTTAGCTCACCTTTTAGTATGTTTACATCCTAACTATTCCTAACAAAGTCCTGAAGTCAAAAATTATCGCATATTCCATGCACACTACACCCCTCTTTTGAGCACTCATTGACTGGATTAAGTCCCATTTGGTCCACACGTTGGTTTTGTAAGTCGCTTGGACGAGTTCGTTAGCCAAAAGTCCAACAACGGGAAGCAAATTTTTAGAACAGAATTAACAATGTTTTGTACTATGAATGAAATTTTTTGGTGATTATATCTAAACAAAATATATAGCCTAGGAGATTATTCTGCATATTTTGTTTTTACACGACCTTATAGCCCACCTAGTTCCCCCAAAATCAATCAAAACGTAAAATACCATAAAAGTACCCTTCAAATCCACTGCAGAAATTTACCATGAGCAGCTTCTAATCCGAGGACGACGACTGCCGCGATGTAAACTAAGATAGTTTGAGTGGAACGAAGCAGCGCATGCGCCGAGACTGGAGCATGAGGTGCAAATAAGTTCTACTGTTATAAATTTAGTATACGCAGGCAGATATACGCTTTCGTGAGTAGACAAATTTCTCAGAGTTCGCGTTCGAGACCACCCGCAAGTACTTGTGTGGAAAGATATGTCCCATTTTAATCATTTAACGATCCTTAAATGGTGAATATAACGTGTTTCTACTTTATGTGTTGTGTAGTGTTTTGTGTAATGTGTTCATCGTTTTAAATATTCGTCTTCGACAATGACAGAGTTTTGTCGAAACTAGTTAGACCCAGCAGCAGTAGAGGGGAAATTAACAGGACCATTTGAAGGTTGGTAAATTAATTTTAAAAATTTTACAATAATGGTCCAGGAAGTAGGAATCACAATGAATACATTATTTTTAACAAAGTAGCAGTAATTAAAATGTAAAATAATTATAACCATGAATCATCGAAACATGTTGGGGTGTGTGCTCTAGTGTGAAGGTATGTTACTATCAGACTTAGTATGTTAAACAGAGAACAATTTTGTGCTTTTTGTAGGTACAGTATTGTTACTTTCTCACTATACTGTAGTATAGAGAACAGTGGCGGCTTCAGGGGCCCCCCCCCCTAAAACCCTGAGGTGTTTTTAAGGAAAAGAAAATTATGTTTTACAATATTTATACTGACATCCTTCTTAATGGATCGTAATAAAAACTTAAACTGAGTAAATGACATTTTTTAATCAGAATACCTTAATAGTGTTGCTCTACCTTGGTTGAGTCAAGGTAGCGTAGAGTAAGTGCTTGAGCTTGAGGAACTATTAAGGTCGCTAGTTTATCTTTACAGGAGTTAAGAAATAGATTAGGCCTATAATTGCAATGGTAGAACCAACGACTTGACAAAGGCAACAGTCAGGACATGCGGTAAAGTGCAAGACCATATTATCAGCAGTGCTACAGATGAACTACTGTATTTTGTTTCAATAATCATTTTGTCACAGCACAGATCTTCACTCTGCTCTCAGCTGTCTAGTATCTACTCGTCTAGTCTATTACGTGATCGGTGCTAGTGTCGCCAGTGTTGTATTACAAACTAGTGCTTTGTGTTGTTTGAAGATTTAATCTTGGACACCCTTTCAGTTTTGGAAAAAAACGAGAGAAAAAAGTGATGCATTATTTACCAAATTTTTTTCTGGAATAGAAGAACTGTGCTCTGAACCTGAACTGGATATTGACATAAAAGTACCTTGGTTAACTGGACGTCAAAAAAATAGATCAAACTACCAGGCAAGCACTATAAAAGAGTACTTTAAGAAAGCTATCTTCATCCCTCTTGTAGTAATATTGTCAATGATTTTAAGCCTCGAATTTCCAAAGAAACACTGGAGTGTTTTGGACTCCGACTGCTTACACCAAGAACCTTAGTGAAGAAGCAAACACAAAACAAAGATAAGGGTCTCCTCCTGAAACAAGATTTTAAAGAACAACTAATTGAATTGGTAGAAAGATTTTCTTCTATACAGTATACTTGTCTAAAAAAACACAATAGCTCTTTTGTCCTAGATGAGTTTGAACTTTGGCGAGCAAAGTGGTTTAGAGAGCAAAGCCGTGATACATTTTTATAATATCTAAATTTTATAACATTTAAAAGATTTGAGATATGAATATGAATACAAATCTATTGAAAATTCAAAAAAAATAAAACATAAATAACATTTTGTTTAGTGTTTATAATATTTTGTTTACATAATTAAATCAATGTATTAAATCAGGTAAGTACTCGTAACTTGTGAAATATTTGCACGGGTCAGATAGTGTATATTATATTAACACTATACACCATTCACAAGAGTAAATATATATTATATTAAGCCATTTTGGTAATTAATCACTGTAATTATAATTGTAGAAAAGTCCAGAAGAAACAAATGGTGATGTATGCTATATTTTTTTATATATCTATTGGTCTTGATCTTTTAAATTTTGTTTAAGTTGCAAGAAATAGTCCATTATATGATGACAGATGGTAGGTGAATTGAACTGGATATTTAAAGTTGTGTATCTTGAATATACGACTGCATCTTGATTATACGGCGACTGTATCTTGTGTATACGACAGACCGTATCTTGTACCAGCCCATATGACTAAATCAGATAAATAAACAAAGATATTTTTTAGCATATAGCTTTTTAATAGCTGTCAATTTATTAGTCTGAGCATGTTACATCAGTTAAGTAACGACATGTCAATAAGTTAAATGTTAACAAGTTTTAAGCTGTCTAAATTTGTATAAGTTAGACTTTAATTAAAAAAAAAACGGTTATTTCATAAATGGCATTAATTTATGAACAGTATCACTTTTAATAAACTGTATTACTTTAACCAACTTCAATTAGCTCAATTAATGTTAACTATATGAACAGGCTTATAGTCTGTGAAACATCACTTCAACTTGTTTTAGGCTCATTAGATTTAATTTAAGTTCTAGGCTTTTAACTGATATTACCTTCAAAACTAAATTTGAATACTCTTAGAATAACAGAAATTAGAAGGACATATTTAATATACAAGGACATATTTGACACAAATATGGCTAAGTAACAGCTTCTAACATCTAGTATTAAACTGTGCAGATTACCTGGTATGTTGAATAGAAACGTATCGAAGTTAAATTCAAACAATGGCACTGAATTTATTACATTGTTTTACTAATTTGAAATGCATTCGTTAGATTGTAAATTACTGCTACATGCTTGTTACAGACTAGTACCTCACTACATGGATGTGGTCCGTCCAGGGCCGGCCCTAGGTCTTTTTCAAGTGTAAGCAAAAAACATATTGGCGCCCCCCCCCCCCCCCACTAACCAAACCACTATAAATCAGTGCACCTGTAACACATATTAATATTAATCAGAAATTAAAGGTAGAAGCCAGGTATGTTTTAATAATACACAAAGAAAAACTTGCAAACCAGAAGTATAATTATTTACAGGCCATCATCTTTACATATAGTTACAATTATTAGTAATTTGAACTCTTCACAAATAAAACTTGAATGAAAATGAATTTTTCTTGCTTTTGCTTTTGAAAACTCGTTGAGTAATAACTCAGTGTCCATTTTACACAATAAGTCATTTCAATGGCCAAGATTGCTAGCCCATTCAAGTGTTCTTGGCTCAAAGTAGATCTTAATAAGTTTTAATGAGTTTTAACTTAGAAAAACTTCTTTCCCCACTGGCTACTGACACTGGGAGCATTAACAAAATCCTCAATGCGACAAAAACGTTTGGAAAAGTATCCACGTAACCACGCTTGGTTATAAAAAACAGAGCTCCTGCTGGGTGACTTCCAGAAGGCAGCATTGGTGAAAACACTCTTAGTTCATCAAAAAGATCATTTCCGTTCACGTCACAGTCTTCTCCATCACTCAAAATGGTTTGAAGGTGTTTACAAGCTTTTTTAAAATCTGTATCGTTAACACTCTTGTCCAAACTTGGGATATCGTACAAAAAATTAAAACTAGAACTATGAGTTTCCATTAGTTCAAATCTCTCCTGAATTGAGGATATTGCTCTGTCTAGCACAACAAAAAAGAAATTGACCTTAAAGGCATCCATTCCATAGTTTACTGCTTCATCTGCGCTTTCATAAGTAAACTGTTTTTCACCTTTCTTGGCCGGACTTGATGTTTTTTTTCAAACTCTGCAGGCACATTGATTTTTTCTGCAAGTTCCTTTGCATCTATTATCACGCTGTTAAGTCCTTGATCAGATCTCATCTTTTCAAGAAATGATCTCACACTTTTAATGAGATCCATAGAACTTTGCAGGTCATTTGTGACTTTTTGCAATAGTTTACTGACCTGTTTGTTTTGTGCATGATCTCATACCATGTCACTAAACAGCACAAGAACTTGAAGCTTTGCAGTTTTTTTAGGAGTCCTAAGGCTGAGTTTCTTCCAAATGCATCAAGTTGTTGATCTTGAGAGGCTTCATGTAGTGCATCATATACTTCTTCGATATGATATCTCAAAGGCATCAGTGCCTCGATTCTGCTAGTGGTTTTACTGTGAGGGTTGTGACGTGATTGAGCAAAATACTCCATCTTTGGGTAGAACTTGAAAAAAAGTTAAAGATTTCTTGTATAGTACTGAAACACTCTACTGCACTGTTGCACGATAGAGCTGCATCGTTAATAACCAAGTTCAATGAGTGGTTCCCACATGGCACATAAAAGGCTCTACGATTTAAATCAAGGATTCTCTTCTGAACTCCAACGTGTTTACCCTTCATTTGCAATGGTTATATGAGTCAAAACCAAAATATAATCAAGATTAACACTTTCTCTATAAAGGCTTAATTGCCTACCTATATATCATCCATTTTGAGTTTAAAATCTTCAATTCATAACTCAAGAACAATTTTTAACCAACACCTATTTTGAATAAAAACTGATTGAATCCAATCTTCCGTTTTTAAATGGTGACTGTTTGATTAAATGTAGTTTTTTTTAATTGAGGCTTTAATCTGTAAACAGCCACCGTTTTTCAAACGAATGGGTTGCACTAAGTCAGATATTTTTCTAAAACTATATCTTTAATAAATTAATCACTGTGCCGAGTTTTCAAAATTAGGTTATAAAAGCATGGCATCTGAAATCGACAAATTAATAATACAATATTTTAAATATCAAAATATACAAATAAAAAAATTAAACACGCACTGCTCTCTGATAATGGCACTATATGGTGTTCAGTGTTCAAAATCATGATCATCATCTGGTAGCCTACCATTCATTAAAATTGAATTTATTTGCGCATTCTGAGTCATTAACAACAAAATACAAATTTACACCTATCAATACTTACATGTTCAACTGATTCTTGACTTCCTGATAATCCAGGTACAGGTTGTGACATTGATAATCTGTCATCACCGGCATCGTCATGGTCAGATTCAATCAGCTTGTTATCGTCAATTTTCGCACTTGACGCTATAAAAAACTTTTGCAACGCTTTAGATTGTTTCTCATCTTCTTTAGCATGCTGCAACTTTCTTTTACGATCAAATGCCCCCGATGGCTTTTTGTTACTGGACATTACTTATGTTCTTCAAATCACAATTTATGTAACAATTTTATGTCTACTACAAAACCAAAACCATGATTATACAAAATAAAACTTGTGAAAAATAAGCTTAAAAAGTTGAGTAACGCTGAACCAAACGTAGCACGTAGCCTAGTTGTTAGCTGACTGTACTGTAGACTGTACTGAGTGAGGGTGAGGGAAGGTGGGGTGGAGTAAAAACTGCATGACTCACGCGGACGAGTCTATTCACTCGTGAAAGGGTTCAAAGGGTGTAAGGTGTAAGTTGAACGATGAGCTATTTCGTTGAATTGCTTGGCAACTGTAACTGACAAAACGACAAATAAGCGGAAATTGTATGCCAGATATAGATTGTGCGCTGTTGGTTGATTTAAGCTTTATACGCCTCTAGTTCAGCGCCCCCCGCATCACAGCGCCACACGCGGCCGCGTAGTTAGCGTATAGCTCGGGCCGGCCCTGGGTCCGTCGAACATATCTCTTGCCAATAAAGTCCAAAGTTGAGTTATTGGTTGCCCGGGGCAATGTCGAGTCAAGTCAGATATTTGTATCTGATGGATGGTCTGTTGATTTTCAGTATTTGACTAAAGATAGTGCTTGTGCGTTGACGCTCGGCAATGCATTTTTATAATTGAATGAGTTCTTTAGATTTTATGGGTTTTTTTATGCCGTCTGTAATAACGCTGCAATATGAGTGGTTGGCTACTACTTAATTTTCTGAATAATTTAAATGTGTGGTTGACTACTATTTAATGTTCTGAATAACTTAAATGTGTGGTTGGCTACTATTTAATTTTTCCAATAGTTTAAATGTCTGGTTGGCTACTATTTAATTTTTCCAATAATTTAAATGTGTGGTTGGCTACTATTTAATTTTTCCAATAATTTAAATGTGTGGTTGCTACTATTTAATTTTGCCCAATAATTTAAATGTGTGGTTGGCTACTATTTAATATTCCCAATAATTGTAATGTGTGGTTGGCAACTATTTAGTTTCCCCAATAATTTAAATGTGTTATTGGCTACTATTTAATATTCCCAATAATTTAAATGTGTGGTTGGCAACTATTTAATTTTCCCAATGACTTAAATTTGTAGTTGAATACTATTTAATATTCCCAATAATTTAAATGTGTGGTTGGCTATTTAATTTTCCAAATAATTTAAATGTTTGGTTGGCTACTATTTAATTTTTCCAATAATTTAAGTATGTGGTTGGCTACTATTAAATTTTTCCATTAATTTAAATGTGTAACTTTTTATAATATAATATTTATTTTCTGGTTCAATGTATTACACTTTATGCACAGAAATTTTAACAATGTTACATAGCATTAGTGGGTTCGCTTCATTGAAGTCACCCTATAACATAAATAATAATTTACAGAAAAAGAAAAGAACAATAGTGTTAGTGAAAAATAAAACAATTATAACAGAGTTTACTAAGCAAGCTCTACTAAAGTCTTGAGGTAGTCTAGGCTTAAGCCTTGAAGCCACTGGTTGTCCGAGATTAAAAAACAATGCACCAGAGGAGGAATTTAATGATAAAAGGAAATTATTTGTTACTTTTTTAATAAAAACACTTATAGGATCTATCCCTAGTTCTTTGTGAAGATGTTTGTTTCTTATAAACCAAGGGAATTAACTGGAATACGTATAATACTTTTTTTGAAAAACTTGTAGTTTTTTTATTTTTGATGAGCACAAGGATAAACCCCAAACCAGGCAGGCATAAGTCATCAATGGTCGTAATATAGATTTATAAATCAGCACTGTCGAAGATGCACTTAATGATGATTTCCTATTTATAAGAGGGTAGAGTTGGGCAAGTCTTGCATATGCTTGATTGAATTTAACATTTAAATGAGCAGTCCAATTTAATTTGTTGTTAAGATATACTCCTAAATATTTAACATAACTATCTTACGGATTCCAGTTTAATAAAGTATTGCATATGTGTATTTTTGGAGGATCAACGTACTTTCTCAGAGAACAAATTTTGGTCTCGCATTTATTTGCATTTAACTTTATTTTCCATTTAGTGAACTAGGCCAAAAGTGTTCAATACATGACTGGAGAAGGGTTGAAGTTGTTTGTATACAGTGATCTTTAACAATTATTGCTGTGTAATCAGGGTATAAAGCTAAGGTAGAGTCCTGAACGATCGGAATATTAAAAAGTAGAGAAGCCAAAATTGATCCCTGTGGAACTCCTGCTTTAATATCTTTAATCGTTGAAAAGGAAGAGTTTAGACGAACAGCAAACGTGCGGTTTGAGAGAAAAGATTTCAAAATTTTAATAAGGTAAACTGGCAAGCCTATCTTGTATAGCTTATACAATAAACCATTGTGCCAAACTCTGTCAAAAGTCTGAGCTACATCTAAAAATGCAGCAGCTGAATGTTTTTTATCTTCAAAGCCTTGAAAATTTTTTTCGGATAACCGCAATAACTGAAGAGTTGTAGTATGTTTAGGGCGGAAACCAAATTGATGGTGTGGAATACCTGTAGCATCATCAATGTTTAGTAACATTCGTTTTTGGATAACTTTTTCTAATATTTTGGATAGACTTGGTAGAAGACTAATCGGCCTGTAGCTTGAAGGATTATCTGCTGGTTTACCGTGTTTATGGATGACTGTAACTTCAGCATGTTTCCAATATGCTGGAAAATGGCCTATATTAAGACAAACGTTAAATATCGTGACTAGTACTTCTATTGCTTTGGTGGTAAATTTTTTTAAATTACATTTGTAATAAGATCATGTCCAGGAGATTTTTTGTGTGGTAATGATTTAATTAAGTTATTTATTTCTGAAGAAGATAATGGTTTTCTTGGGAGTTTTGCAGTGCTAATTTCAACTAATAAATTCTTCTACTCTTGCACTTGTATTGGGCTCATGTATTTGGTTAGGAGAAAAGGAATTTTGAAAAATATGAGCAAAAATTTCATATTTTTCTTCATCGCTTTGAAAAAGTTGTCTTTCCTGCCGGAGAGGAGGAATTACTGTTGATTTGCACAAAATTTGTTTAGTAGCTTGCCACATAATTGAATCACCAGGATTTATATTACTTAGATGTTTCTGATACGAATCAAACTTTAACTGATACAATTCAGAATTTACTTGTCTTGTTAGTTCATTCAAAAGTTTGCGCATCCAGGGCAGTCGATATCTTTGCCATTGCCGACGAGCTTTATGTGTGGTTGGCTATTAAATTTTTTTCCAAAAATATCAATGTGTGGTTGGGCTATTTAATTTGCTCCAATAATTTAAATGTGTAATTGGCTACTATTTAATTTTCCCATTTTAAATGTACGATTGGCTACTTTTTAATTTTCCCAATAGTTAAATGGATGGTTGGCTACTATTTAAAAGTCACATAAGTGGTTGGCTAGTATTACAATACGTGGTATTGTACCTTTCACAAAAATTAAGAAGTTGTTTGAAATCTATCTTTTTTTGAACGTATCTATTTTAAATGTAAGCACAGTTAAGAAATTATCAATCCTGAGATTCTACCATCAAGTTTTACGCCACAATAAGCACTATTATACCCTTTATTGTGTGACTCTGTGTGCAAGTGAGAGTACGTTGGTAAGGGTATTCTTCAGTGAGGGAGGTATGTGTGTTGTCTAAATGAATCGCAAAATGTGGAAAGCAGCTTGCTTGTTTTTAATTCAAGCACATTAACACTTGTTTTAATATTTTTACATAACAAATCAGGAGAACATATTCCGGACTGTTTCAGTTAAACTGTATTGTGTTTTAAATGTGTGCAGTTAATAGAGGTTCTGCTCTAATTTTCTTACTTTGTTCTTTCTTTCTCATTGGTTATTCAGCGGAGAAACAGATTCGCTGTATGAAAAAGTTATCCAAATTTTTGTTTCAGGAAATGGATAAATAAGTTTAACATTTATTTAATTATCATACTTTTATTATTTTTTTTAATAGTCCTCTATACATGAACAGGAAAAATAGCTCATTTTCAAAAACCATTTAGTTTTTATTACTTTTCTTTAATAGCAATTTATTTCTATTTACATTCAATTTAAGGACGTTAAGAGACATTCGAGTGGTTTTCATTCTTTCTCACAAACATCCAATTTGATAACTAAAAACTGGCTAATTTAAGAAAGGTAGAAATTTGCCAAATAATAGCCTAAACAGTCGCTGACTTGCTAAACCTATCTACCAGCTATGTAAGTGTAACATTGTGCTGTCTGCCCTTCTAAAGATCAATGTGCATCTTGTGTTTAATCAAAAATTTACAACTAAAATTTACTGTTTTTTTTTTTAACATTCTTACAATTGTTTAGTAAATGATAAACTGAATTACATTGTTAAACTAGCATAATCAACTAATTTAGTATATAATACCCTAAATCTATTTAAATAAAACATACATGTTATTATGTTTACATAAGAGGACAGATTTTGCCTTTACAATCTATTTCATTCTTTTTTCAAGATCACAATATTTTCATAATTACAAAAAATACACATGGGATACACTTGGCTTGGAATTATTTAAAAGACAAAAATAAGTGGAATAAATTAAGAAATTTTAATTAAATGTTTTAAAAAAATTCTATGCAAAATTTATTTGAGTTAGTTTTTTTTTTATTAGATTTTACAACTGAGGTTAGTTACTCATCAAGCAACTTACATATCATACAGAAACCATTTTGAGGGATATAACCCCTTCCCCCAAATAATAAATGTACTCAAAATAATTAACATGCTTAGTCTAGTCTAAATCTATCAAATCTATATCAAAGCCCACTAAAGAATACCGTTGAGGGACGGGCTTGTGTACACCGAGACCTTGAACGCTCCAATCGCCGTAGTGCGACGTTGTCACGTTCTTCCCACACTTCTAACTGACTGCGTCTGACTCAACGCATTTATAATTCTTTAAACTGTGCGATCAAGCCTCGAGCGGTAAATACCCGGAGTGTTCGAGGCTAGTAGATATGGCAACGCTGCGCGCCCATCCTATTGGCCCCCTCGCAACGGTATTCTTTAGTGGGCTTTGATATAGTGGTTTAATCGCAAATGTCTAATGTATTACTAGTACAGTCTTGGTGTTAGTGATTTAGAGAAAAATAAAAAAAGCAAACAATTTGTAAAATATATTTTGTAAATTATTTTTACGTTTTGATTTACATAATTTCTAAATAGTTTCTTCTATATTTAGGATAAACCTTTTTTTCTAAAACTTTGTAGTATTCTTTTTACAGATTGTTTGTTAGGTGGGGAGCAGAGTGGTATTCAAGAAAGGTTTTGTAACATTAAAATATTAACATGAGTTTTAAAAAAAATATTGACAATAAAATAAGTCCAAAAATTTTAAAATGAGAAAAAAATTAATTTTTATAAAAACAATTAAGAAAACTTTATTGACAAGGGGAGCAAGAGAAGGCCTTGAAAAGAATGATAAATATCAAATTTCATTTAAAATAATTTTAAAATATATATAATGTGTGAGGATGTAATTATTAATAAGTAAACAAACCTCTAATGGATTGCTTTTTTGAAAAATATTACAGATTTATTCAATTTTATTGAGCTATCATTTATCGGTTGACTACATTCAAGACTTTTAAAAAGTATTGAGAAATGTATGACGAAATAGAAAAAGGTTTAACCAAACAAGAAATTAATCCTATTCTTGTCAATGAGATAGAAGTGATTTCGAACTTTTTCTAGTATATTGAGATTTTGTACACCCCTATTTTTATCTCTTGAGCTAGTGAAAATGAAAATCAATAAAAATGTGTATTTTGAAACAGTGACAGGCATTTGTTTTCAATGTAAAAATATGTAGAGGATCACAGTTGATACAGTTTAAGCTTAGTGTGCTACATTACTTCACCGTCTATATTATCCTAACCAGCATAAATATCTACATACAAAATCTATAGAAACAATAACTATAGGAGGATATAATTATTTTATACCATTCAAAAATCCAAAAGCAAGTGTATCTAATGTTTTTTTTTGCAATTCCAAATATTATTTTTAGAAAATATTGTGTTAAATTTTATTAAATGTATATTCAGAAAAATAAAATTAGAAGTGAAAAGCACTCTGCTGACACTGAACCTTCACGTAATGTTAACACCTAAACTAAAATAAATCAACTTAAGAAACACATTGCTTAATTCAGTACAAAGCTTAAATTTTAAGGCTATCTCGCAAGAACTTAAAACAAAAATAGTTGATTTCTATATTAATTTATCCTGTTCAAACAAAATTACAACTGCTAGCATCTTATCAGCATTATGTAGAATTTATCTTTCTAAAAGCAAATCCTTATTCTACACCAACTAATTTTAGGCTAAAACTTGATTAAATTCTTGGTAACTGTGCAGTCTAGTATGTAGTATTAACAAAATCTACTTACAAAATTAAAAAAACAAAAACAAAATTGATCACAAACAATAAAAAAACCCATTAAATCACCAGGTTAAAATAAATTTCTTAAATCTACATCACAAAGAATATGTTTCTACTTCTTCTTTGTTTTTACGTTTTAAAACATAAAAATTAAGGATGACTCACTCTGTAACACTTTCTTTACATTTGTCTATGTACAAAGAATATCCAAACCATTTACATGTAAGTTTGTTCTGTTCATTTTGATCCAAATATGCTTCCTCCTAGATTATACCAAATTAAGATAGTCGTAACAAAATACAGTCATGTACCTCTTATAAAATTAAAAACTGGTTAATTCAAATGATAAAATTTATGAAAACATTAAAAATCTATTTGTATAATTAAAAAAAAATATTACCAAAGGTAAGTTTACATAAACTAAAATAAGTATTGCAAATTTGTTTTAAAACTTTTAGAAAAAATGTGAACACTAACAAATGGAAAATATTTTCAATATCTTAGCTGCTAGTAAAAGTAAATTTTGATAATTTTTTTTTTTCAAAACACAGGGGATAAACAATTGTATCTGTATAATCTACAAGGTAGATGAAATGAGTTTAATCTTGTTATAATTATATGCGCTTTTTTTTAGATTGTAAATAGGTTAATATTATTTTCTGTATAGAAAATATTCCTTTTATATTAATATTTAAATGTCGTAATTTTTTATGACAGTAGATGACAACAATTCATGCAACCTGTGCTAAATATGTTAAATGTGTTAACCCTTCAAGCGCTATAAGCAGAATACTTCGTCGCATGAATCTGTTCTGTACCGCGCTAAGCGAGATATTTCGCTCTGTCATAAAAAGACTCATTGTGTTAATTCTAGTTCACAGAAACTCAGCTAGAATGCGAAAGATTGTTGGTTCACTACAAAGAAACACTATCTCGTCGCGACAATATCGATCGATACAATTCGATATTTTCGTATGTTTTGATCACTGACTGCCGATACACCAGCGACTCTCTACGCGCTAAGCGGAATACTTTGCTAAACTGTAATGGCGGATTGTTTACTAACATTGTGATTAAGTATTGTCTGTGCTACCCTCTTGAAGTTTATAGTTTCTGTTTGCTATTATTACTTTGGTTTTTATATACATAAATGTACGGTAAGTAAAAAAAATAAAATACAAAATACAAAAATCTTAAATAATTAATTTTTGCTCCATTATTAGTTTCCACTTCATTGCTATTACATTATTGTTTTTTTCTTCCTAAAGGTACTCAGGGTTGAATAAAAAAAAACAGATGTAAAAAATGTGTTTTTATTTTCAAAATAAAATAAGCGTTAGGCTACATTTTAAGAATAGGAGCTTCAGCACTCCAAGGGTTAAGTGTGTTAAAATCGAGAAACTCGTTTGACAGAAGTGTGCTATTTAGAGTCGATAGCACACTCGACTTTAGCACGCTCTGGGGTCTGCTAAACCAATGTTAACGTCGTAAAATTCTTGGGGAAGGTAATTTGAGGTTTTCAGCTTGAATCAACAACAGGTTGTTTGTTATAATTTTGATTTTTCCTGTACTTGTTTTATTTGAGATGGAAAATAATAATAATAATAATTTCGAATCCAAGAAAAGAATTCGGAAGGAACCGGGGGAAACGATGGAACAAGGAAAATAAACACCTTCTATCTTTAATTTCCGAGAATCCGAAGAAGTTTGAGATAATTTTCTTTCTTTTCTCTTTCTTTTTTTTTTGTACTTTCTTGTTACTATCTGGCAGTTGGATATTTCTATACCGGCAGGGACATTTTTACTAGTGGAACACATTTTCATTTAAACACCTATCTATCTAAACCATTTTAGTAAAGTACATTTATACCAGCATTTCTGTGCATTTGATTTTGTTTGCACAAATATGTTAGCAAAAAGGATCCAAAAAAACAACGATGTTAGCCTAATCGTGTTATAAATATACAAAAGTGTAATATATAGATTAGGCTATTTAGTAAGTAGGGAAAAAATCTCTTTTACAAACTAAAGAAAATTGTAAAGACAGTAAATAGGCATATTCTAAACTTTAGTCATTTAGCCTAGATCAAGAAAACACAAAATATGTTCCCAAAAAATGCAGAAAATGAGGCCTCATTATCTAAAATATAATTCACAAATTAAAAAGTGCGTGGGGTATTACAGTTTCAGTCTAAAGAACTATAAAAAGATTGATGTAATCAAAATAATGTAATAAACTATATACCAAATCAATCTTTAGAATGTTCTGAGTACAGTAATATATAAATATAGCGAAAGTAATTTCTTTTTTCTAAAACGAACCCCTATCAATGAACCCTAGTATTTATTTTAGGTTGATATAAAAATACTAATCATAAACTAAGAAAAAAAGATAAAATGAGGACAAAGCGAAAAAAAGAACTGTTAAGACGTAATTTCGTTATTTTTAAATTTATTTTTCACTAATATGATATCTTGTGATATGAATAGAAGTGATCAAAATAATTGATTTAAATTATAACTTGCATTAATTGTTAAAATATTGGCAGAGTGGTCGAAAACTTGGCTCAAAACGCCTATAATTTTTTTTGTTGTCGATATTCTCCTAGGCTACACTGCTAACAGTACTTGTAGAAGTGTCTCTACTAACTACTGAGGTATGAAATATGGCCATAGGCAATGACTAAATCCCCTCTTTTCTGATGTAAAGTAAATAGTGCATGTGCGGTTAAATCCATGCTCAGTCATGGCGATGGACATTTTCTGCGGTTTAACCGCGCTCAGCACGGAACGTGTTAAGAAGGGTAAAAAAAACTATTTGAGGTCAAGCCAAGGACAAGAGCGAATTGTAAATGCGGCAGTCTTGTGTATTAAAGCAGATATGATGAACAAGCTTAGTTTTGATGAAGTGATTAATGATTTTGCGCACACTCAAGTAAGAAGAAACCCCTTTCATCATTTAATTATAACTTATCTGTTTTGATTGTTTTGGTAGACAAAAGAGAAATATTTTGTGATTATTTACACTGTTTTTCTTTAAAATAAATGATAGCGAAAACATTTTATGAATTTTATTACCATGAAAGCTAAACATATTATCATTTAGAAGAAATAGTTAAATAAAAATTGTATAATATATTCTTCAAATCATAGCTTGTTTCCTTTTCTATCAGTTATAAGTTACTAAATGGGAAAGGAGTGGTGAATTTGGGGAGGTGGGAGGGGGCAAATTACTGTTAGCACAGGGGCACATAATTCGTAAATTAAAAATCTATGTTTTTTTGTTGTTCAAGATTAATTAGAAGATAGGACTCAATGGTGTCTTTATTATTATTGAGTCCTAGGGTGTCCTAGGGTTTTCTAATGAACATGTTTATTACTCCAGCTTCTAAAATTACTATGGTACTGTGGCCCCACACTCTCCACAACTAGGTTCCACCTCTCTTGCTCTGGTATATTACAACTTATTAATTTTTCTTTAACATTTTAAAGTTTTGGAAAATTACATCTATATTTCTACAACTTGAAACTATTATAATAATTTCTTTATTATTATTTTGTTAGTATGTGTTTTTATTTATTAGTATACTATGTATTTATTACACAAAATATTTTTTTAAAATTATAATACTTATGATAAAATAGTGTATAATTTTAAGTTCACTATCTAACTATGAAGTTTTATCGATTATTTGTATCAAATACATTTTTGAAAATTAGAAGAATTGAGGGAAGAACAGAAATCAATTTCGATGATTTAAAAATATTTCAAAATTTAAATTTAGAGAAAAGAGGACTGGTGAATGTCCATTTCCTTATGACATTATAAAATTAAGGATATTATCCAGTAATAATAATAATAATACTTAAAAGTCCAAAACCATTTAACAATATTAGTTACAAACAACCCATTTTGGATGAAACTAAACAGAACAGACCTAGCTATGGATCTCTTTCATATTAGAACGATAGCTTTCTATACATTATATATACATATACGTACAAGTAAATAACAACTTTATTTAGTAACAACAAGCCTTTGCCCAATGTTTAAGTACACAAAGAACATTATTTTTCTACTATCTAAGACTACGTCCATTGACTAACTCAAACCATTCAATATTTCTATTTCTTTAAGTACAGTGATTTCTAATTCATTATAATTGCATCAAATGTACTGATTTAAAACGATTGTGTTTTTCAAATGAGTTAATGTAATAAAAACCTAAGCAAAGAAGCATTATGGGCATAATCATTAGTAACACTAGTTTGTATTTCAACTTAGGCCTACTATTATGTTATAAATATATATTTAAACATTCGCCCAGGCATCTGATGATAATAACAATACAACTAATAATTGTACAAACACCTAAGAGCTAGTAAATTATGTAAGGCTGGCACGTTTATGTTTCCAAACACCGTGTAATACAGTAAACCTGCATAAATGGATTTCCTGTAGAATAGAAATGTATAAAATTCTAAAATAAATTTTGGAATTGAAATGATTTCTAAATAAAAGTAACACTTTGAAATAAAAACTGTTTAATATGGAAATAGATATGTTTTGGGTACGATTTTTATTGATAAAGTGATTAAATAATAAATAAGTAGTTACTAAAATTTATCATTTTGAGTAGTCTACCAAGTGGTTTCCAAACATGGCACCACTTATAGAGATTTACTTATTTAGTGGAGGCTACACTCACGGATGGGACAATTTGTAGGAATAATCACCCTCTCTCCTTGACTTTACTGTAAGCTTTGTTCTGAAAAATACAACATATAAATATTAATGTGTTTAAAAAGTAACAAGTCCAAAGAAGAGCTGAGATGTTATCATTATTTATCATTAAAGGAGTGATGTACTAAGTGCATGGAAGTAGCAAGAGATTATTAAAATATATTCATTTTGACTTTTTGACTTACTTTAGTTTTTCAAACTGATTTTGACAGATAAGGATTTTACTGTATTTAGTAATTCAGTTTTTAAATCACCAAAATTTTTAGTTAGGTGAAAACATATGGTACTTTTGTTTCATAATATTTTTTTTTGCAGAAGAAACTTTGTGACAAATGTCTGGAATAGTTTACGTCAACAAATTTCCATATTATAGAGTGAAACATTATCTTTGCAGGTAAGAGGTATTTATAAATAAGAAAAGTGAAAAATATTAATGAAAATATAAGGCACAGTTTTAACACTTTTATAAAATTGTAAGGGTTGTGAATTGGACAAAATCATTCTTGCTGCAGATCTAGATTCTACCCGTACCGCCTTAACATATATTTTTTATTTCAGACATTAATAAAAAATAGTTTTAAAAAGCATAATTGAAAAAATTACAATCACATTTTTATCAGTAATTATCACTGTACTTAAAGTTTTTTTTACAAACAAACTTAAATAAATCCTAAAACAAATTAAATAAAAACAAAATATGGAATGTTTATCAAAATTACAATTTTTACAAAAAAAAGAAAAAGAAATACTGAAAAAAACATACTGATTGTTTTGTTTCATTGATAACAAATCAAAACAAGAATCCAGCACAAATACAATCAATGCTTTACAATACCTATAACAACCATTTCATCACAAATAAACCACATAGAGAAAAACAAAACGAATGTAGCTTTCTATACTTATATATTAGGATATATCTACAGTGTTTTAGGAGGCAATTGACTAAGTCGTAGACATTCTACAGGCTGTGCCATAAGTCCAACTAATTTAGAAGTGTAATTGTGTTTTTGGAAGGCAAAATTATTGTTTCTCACAAGATATTCAGTCTACGATTAATACGTAAAGGTAAGAAAAACTTACAATGTACTCGAACAAAAAGTAAATATTAAAAATATAGTGTAATGTGACAAAATGTGTCACACGCACCGAAACAAAAATTTCAGTGAAATATTTCAGTCAATAAATTAATCCGTATAAACTCATTTCAAATAATGTTTCAGAAAAAACATTAAATAGCTTTCAAGATTTGTCTATAAAAATATTTTGAATTCACATCAAGTTATCAATTTCTTTTATAGTTTAACAATAAAATGTATAAACACACCTCATTCATAACTATCACACATTACCAGAACAATTATCAGTCAGGAGAAAAAAGAACAGTAAGTCAAACAAATGCAGATGCGTAAAATAATAAATCAGCAACATTAATTTACTGAATAGCTACAATATCTTTCACAAATTCATACTTAATAATGTAAGTTAATATTATATAGTTTGTATAATAATTATGTAATGTTAATTTCCCTGATTTTTTTATTTCTCTTACAATCACAAAAGATTGATCAAAATTAGGAATATATTAGATCTGCAAAATAAGTCCAAAGTAGAACACACACACACACACTTAATTGATTTTTTTCAATCAACATATACTTCCTTTTTTGTTCGCAAGCAAAAAGTTAATGCTAAATTAATTCACTACCTCCAACAAAAGTTCAATCCCCTGTTACTGGCGTTAGATTTTTCAATGTGCTACACACACCTTCATTTCAAGTGACAAAAATTATAAATGAACAGATGAATAGAATACATTGTAATGCAATAAGAATTGTGCGAACTAAAACAGTTGTATAGTTTTATTCTTCACTCAGTGATAACGATGTGAGTATTACCTACTAAGTTATGTAGATTAGGGATATATCTCTAGTAAAGCTAGTGCCATAGCGTTAAAACAAAACATGGAAACAGTTTTCTGTATTAGAATTGGCTTGAACAGGAGCCGTTGTGAAAAAAATACAGCCACTTTCAAACCAAATTCAGAAGAATGCTTCTCAAAGCAGCCATGATTCAAAACCTGTGAATGTTTATGTACAGGAAAAGTAAACAGTGGATAGAGTTCAAACAATGAACAAACACAGACTGAAAAATGTACATATCTTGCTGTCAGGAGGTAGAAGTTCACAAACTAAAGTATAACATATCTTGTGAGAACATCTGTTTTGTAAAACATATAAGATTTAAATTATATTGCCAAAGAGCCATAAATTTATCAGTACAATAAAAAGTTAGAATAAAAGTTATTACATCAATAGAAGGAAGAGAAATGGGGTGGACGAGAGCCAAAAGGCGTTAGACTGGTCTTCATTACAGTAGCGTAACAACCGGGAGAGACACATCTGCACCAGTGCAGTAGCATTGAACTTGTAAATCTTTGAGTAGCTCAGCTGCAGAAACTTGTTATCAGCTGTGTAGTGATCGAAAGATCACACTGAAAAATTCTCATTAAGTACAAGTTTTCCTAATTGTTAGTGATTTATTTATAATTTTAATTCTGTAAGGGTTTCTATTACAGTATGGTTTAAAATCATTAAGAAATAAAATATTAATAAAGTTCAAACCCAGCAGCAGTCTGAAAATCTAAGTTCTTTGATAAAAATTGATTTATTATTAAAACCATTGCGATCGGGTGGCCAGCTCTACTGGCCGTGGCCATTTGCACAAGAACTCGTATTTAATTCTACATCAGTTGTTCCTGCCGCTAGGATGGCCAGTGGTACTGGCCAAGATAAAAACCGTTGAACACTCGGAAGGCCAGCAGTACTGGCCCAGAAACATATGTTGCATTTAAAAAAAATATTTTTGAGTTGTTGTGTGTGTAGAGTGCTGAAAACCTTTAGGAAAAGTGACAAGTTTGGTTTCTTGGTCTGGAAAGACACGAATATTGCCAAATACATTGTATGCAAACAACACCACCAAGACAGTTAGGCGCTTGCACAAACGTCAAGTACAGTAAGAAAACCATTAGTAGTGTGTAAATACAATAAATCCATGGGGGGAAGTTGACATAGCAGACCAGTATATAATAGTAGCTCTTATTCAGTAACCAGAAAATCCATTAAATGTGGTGGAAGAAGGTGTTTTTTTTGGTTGCTGGAAATAGCTATTGTCAACTCTTTTATTCAGTACAATGCTAAGAAGCGAAAAATAAAGTTCAACAGAGATGTTACAGGAAGATGTTGATAAACGAACTAGTCGGGGAAGTGAGAAATGTGAAAAAATGCG
Organism: Philaenus spumarius; assembly: GCA_018207615.1. NCBI lineage: Eukaryota > Metazoa > Arthropoda > Insecta > Hemiptera > Aphrophoridae > Philaenus > Philaenus spumarius. Next base: position 778,361 of record JAGFPH010000188.1, on the reverse strand, counting down.
GAAGACCGTCTAATTATTCAGTAGATAACAAAAGACTAAATGGCAAGTTGCACCTGACCTATCCACTGCAGGGTGGCAAAACCAAAGACTGTTTGTAGCGATAGATGACCTGGGAAAGAAAGGAAAAGAACAGTTTTCTTTTGTAAATCATGCTCAAACAATCCCGGACTCCATATCAGTGAATGTAAAAAGTGTACAAATAAAAAACTGACAAAGTGTTTGCGTAAGTTGTTAATATATGAGATTTTTTTTATAATTAATTAATTACGCGTTATTTTCACTTTTAACTTTAAGATATGATTTTGTTAGGTTTATTATCTTTGTGTACATTAACAAAATAATTTTTTAAATGTAATTGGTTTTTGTTTTTCAAATTTAAATACCCTCTGTAAAATCGCAGTCTGTGATAAAAAGAATTCCGACCTGGTGGGAAGAAGACGCCATGATGACTACCGAGCTGACACAGAGAGGGGAGTGGCCACTGGTACTAGCCATGACAGCGGCAGAGACAACTCATGTCCAAACAATGCCGCGCTGTCTTCAACAAGGATGTGGCCAATATGACTTACCAACCGAACGCAAAGGGTCAAAATAGTTTTCAATTTCTTCATGCAGAATATGCTTCTTGAAATCATAACACATTACCTCTTTACAAATAGTTCCAGTACACGCAAGCTCTGTTTAAATGCAATAATTAATATTAAAACATCAACAAAACACGTTTTGTTCTAAACAATAACTTTGCCACTTCAAATACACCCACATATACACAACTATACAACCAATGTATAGATACAATATGATAACAGTACTATAATATTTGTTGATTATAAATTATATATTTATCTATATTTAACATTAGTCTCAACGTCATTATTCATGCAAAAGGCTTTCGTACGATCATTTGGAGGCACTCCTTAAAAACTTACATTCTTCCTAAGTACTAGGCCTAGTTTTAAAATTACCAAAATATTTGTAGCTATATTGAAGAAGATAATTAATGAAAACAAATTGAGAAAAAGGCATTTTAAAGCAGTGCACGACAGATAAGTTTGAATAACAAAAACATGTGAACATTTTTACTTCGAGTTAAGTGATTTTAGTAGGATATCTTACACTATTGAAGGCAAATGTAAAACTAAACCTTATAAATCAAAACTTGATACCAGCTGTTTGTTAAAAGCATGTACTTTTAAAATCCAGCTCGTCTCAAAGAAAGTGCTGACGCCAATCTTCGCAGGGGTCAAATTATTTTCAGGAATCAATTACCATTAAGGGGTTTAGCTTTAAAACAAATGACAACCATTATATTTAACTCTTTCCCAATTTTCTATACTGACAGGTAGTAATTTTTCCATGAATCCTGACTCCGTAGGGTTACTTTAATAATTCAAAAGTAGTTCACAATCTGATGGCCCTTTGTAAAACTAACTACAGTAATTAATATCGGAAAAATTTTGGATGTGTTTTATATTTGTAATAATTTTGAGATATTTTAAGATTACAGCAGCTGTTTCAACCTTGGTGTTCAAGTGAACAAAACTAACAAAGCAGTGTGTATTTGGTAATGTGTTTTTTGACAACAAAATAGGTTAAATATTCTGTGAAAGTCACAGTTTGTATTACAGTTATAAGCCTAGAGATATTTGTAATTCCGGCACTGTGATTTTGGCATACCTCGACCAGCTAAAGATGTTTTATAGTCTGATAGGATAGACTTTAAAATACAATTTTGAAACAAGTAAATTTTGTAAAATTTCATGAACATAAAGTAAGGTTTTATTATATTTTAAAGTATGAACCTAAACTAAAAGAAATTAGTATCTTGTAAAGTTTATGAGATCTGGAATGACATACTTAGTGCAGTTTTAGCATACCGGGAAAGGGTTAAATACTAAATAATTCATCCACCAGCATTTCTTATAGAATAACTATAAAACAGCTGAGACAGATCTTGATCTGGTAATCTATGTAAACTAATTTCTATTTTGTGATGCCTATTAGTTTAGACTACTATGAATTTCTTTTACAATGCAAAAAAGTATTATTGTTTTCCTTTTCGGTCCATAAAATTCTACAATTTATTTCAATATGAGCTGATATAAAATGAACACAACTTTAAAAATAAATTTAAAATCACTGCCAAGCTCAAACAGTAATACATACAACTAAAGTCAAAATAAATATAGCAACAAGGAGTTGTGTTGTGTTTATACTCCAAGATTTGAAGTACATCCTTGAGGACCTTTTCATCAACTTTGATAAGGATACAGGACTATTTTAAAGCCATTTAAACCAGCATTTGAGTTTACTGTTGTACTGTTTAACTCGTTATTAGTATGATTAAACTGTTAAAATTAAATAAATTCAGTTCACAGTCAATAATTAGTTCATAAGGACTATTTAGGCAGTGAATTACAATCAATAAATAGGTCAACACCATAACATCAGGAGTTTTAATTTTAACAAAACCTTTAAATAGCCTATGCATGCAAAGGAGCTTAATTTTGAATTGTTCTTTTTTGATTTAAACAATTCCATTTAATACTGTGAGCACTTTAAAATGGGATTTACAATTAATTTAGTTTATTTCATAAGAGAAAACAAAAGGTACAAAATTAATGTACGTAAAAAGTAATAACTTCGCAGAATAACAGGTTAGACCAATTTTGATAAGAAATTTTAAATCACAAAGTCATAATTTTGTATTTATCAATGAATACAATTTTACTATAATTTTATAACTAAATCTGTGGTATCACTTGATTAAAAAATACATTTAAAACAAATAACTTAATGGAACTAAAACCTACATTAAAAATTACAATCTAAATTTTAAAAATGGTATAAATTAACCATTTAACCACCAGGATGTATGGTGGTTAAAAAAGTTTTGGGTTTTTAAATAAATTAAAACAATTCAGTTAACTAAAAGAAGCACACTCAACACAACAAATTTGGATAACGTGCTGATTACATTATACAACCTTATTAAATTGTTGATAAATCCTCAAGAATGATCAACAAGGTCCCTTCTCCCATGAATAAAAGTAAAATTTAAATAAATAAATCCATTAACTAGTGCCCAATCTGTGCTATCACTTCTTGATTGGATAAAAGAAGTGCGGTGTTTTCGGGTAATATCGGCGAAGAATGTATAGCACTCAGCATTTCATCGGAATGAACGCTGTCACTAGTCGTATTGTCGGCCGAAGTAGGCGCTGGTTCTGTGTCGAGGATTTTCAAAGCGACGACAAGATCATTCAGTATCTCGGTTTCTCTTGACTCTATCAAATCGAATCGAGCATTGAATAAAGTGAGATGAGCGAAAACACAATTTAGGTGCGCATGTAAATTTAGCAGTACGACTTCGCGGAAATGACAATGGTAGAGATGTGCCAGCACATGGAATAACAGTCGCAGTATCTTGCGCACAATCGACTCAAACGAACTAGGAAATTCATTTGCTGAAACAAATACATTTATTTGTAGATTTTATGCACAATAGATTAAAAAATATATATTAAAATCACCATTAATACAAAGGCAAACTATATTAACATACAAAATCATAAGTTACTGAAATAATTATGTCAGAAATGGTTAACACATAACTTAGCTTAACCTTAAATAATTCTACAAGATGTGCAGGTAGTCTGGGAGCCTAATAACTGATGGACTGTTTCTGTGATTATACTAATCCCATTGCCATTGTCTATCTGGCAGAAAGTAAAATCCCAGCTTTGGGAATTTGTAATTCTTTAATGTTTTAAAGGAAAGAAAATGACATGAGATCACAAGTCTTGAACAACAACAAAATAAGGCCAACATTTTATTGTACAATGAAATGATTGAACTAATACTGGTTTTCAATTAAAGAATTATTGTACAAAATAATTAGAAATAGAATAATAGCATTGCTGTAGCAATTGGGTAGCATTGTTGTACCTGAAGAGAACGAACGGTCACCTAAAAAGCTTTTAAAAAAGATCCTTTGCTAACTAGAGAACAAAAAGACAAAAGTTACATGGACAAAATAAGTTCAACAAAATCTAGAAGAAATCAGAGTGACTGAGGATGAAGCTGACATCAAAGAAATTGAAATTATTGAAAGGATTTCATTACAGACAAACCTCAAAGAACCAAGAGCGTATTTTGAGAACGAGAAAGAATGAAAAGAAGCTAGACCATGAAAGTGAACTGGTAAAAGAAGAAATGGAAAGTTATGTAGATTAAAGGGTCTAGACACCCTTAACCACAATTCCTATGCACCTAATATGGACGTATGTTGGCCAACACTCGTTGAGAGAGTTGCACCATAGAAACCAATGGAGCTGTCCCTACTTCAACGTATTCCCAAGTCCGCAAATACTTCAACACTAGCATGCAGTGTGCGCTAATAGTTTGGGTTACATTTTGTTTCAACAGAAGTAGGTTTCCTTTACCCGTTGTAGTGACCCGGTTCGCAGTCAGAGGCCAGCACTCGCCGGTCCATTATAATACACTCGATTACAGTCAAACAGACTAGCTAATAAAAAACCGTTAGCGATAAAAGCGGCAAGATCTTCCAAAAAAACTCTCGTGGCGGTGTCTTTCATGCGAGTTTCTTTCTGCATGTAGGCGAATTATAAATAAAAAGAAAATTACGCTTTCAGTTTTTCACTTCACGATCGCACATTCAGTTCAATTGGAATTCCTGCTTCATCTAATGCTGGTTTAAGAGTACACATGTAAAAAATTCAGCTGCAGATCAAATTCATGAACACCAGGTTATTTTAAACAAATAAAAAGAACTAAAGAAAAATAAGTTTAAATGTATAACTTACATTGATTAGCCTAAACATTTATTGATCGTACCTTGTAAATTTTAATTTTATTTATTTAAATTTGAGATGGAATAGCATGCAACTCTTTGGATATTGGTATTTATGTTCTTTTTCTTAAATTAAATATAAATTTGTAAACTGCAAACAAAACGTGTAATGCCTTTTGTGTTTAATAGAATTTCACCAAGATATCTAACGCGCGATAAATTCACGGCCAGCCAAGAAAATCGAGAACGGGACGGCGACTAAGAACACTGTTTACGCGACAGAACAAGTACAGGTTTTCACCCTTCCCTACCTCGACCCCCTGTGGGTCAATGATGTTGATTTTTCGTACACCGATTCTCGAGGGGCCCATGAGGACGTGTACCAAATTTTAATTTTAGGGACCATCAGATCACGGAGCTATGGAAGTATTAAAATCGTTATTTTTTTTTAAGTTTTTCTACTTCTTGTTCTTTGACAGGGCTACAGAATCAGCACAAACTTAACGGATCGAGCTTAGATTTTGCACAAACATTCATAATAATCCAACGAAGTGCCTTATGTGCAATGTGTCCCCCTCCCCCCAAAAAGGGGGGCACGGGTTTTGCACCCTTTTTTTCTGGGGGGGTCACTGGTATTGATTTTTTGTATACCCATTTTCGAAGTGATCCTGAGGACGTGTACCAAATTTTAACGCTTGGGACCAACAGATGTCAAAGTTGTGAATGTTTGAAAATCGCTATTTTAAAAATGTTTCTACTTCTTGTTTTCGACAGGGTTACAGCCTCACAGAAATAACGTATCGAGGTTAGATTTTGCACACACATTCGATATGCTCCAAGGAACTCCATTTTGTGCAATTTAAACTCCATCCGCTCTAAAATTTGGGGTTAGTTTTTAGGGGTTGGTTAGAAAATGGGTCAAGATTTTGTCAGAGTTGTTCAATGGGGGGACCCCTGAAAAAGTGGTCAAAATCTACACCCGATAGGCTATGTTCAGTAGAAGGCGAGTTATTTACTGTTTCAAAAAGCTGAAAATGATTACAGAATGGTTTATTATTTCTTAAAAATGTTTTTTGTTCATAATTCAAAGATACTCAGTTAATTCAATTGGGAAATGAGGTCACGTATTTCCTCAATGTCATTATTTCAGTTCAGTTGAACTATTTTTTACTGATTCTAAATTCAAAAACACTAGGCCTATTTGTTAAATTTTTATAAAACAGCTGATTTCAGCCATCATCTGTAATACTTAAACAAAACCCAGCGTAGATTATACTTTGGGGTTATGTTTACAAATTCAATCATTATAATTTCTTGTGAAGTTAATATTTCTAAAATATGAGTTATAGAACTAATTTATGTATAGAACTAAACTGTGTATAAATACAACTTTTTGTCATCAATATATTCATTTATACACATTTTAAGAAGAAGTACCTATTCGTTTAACTTCGGACATTCGTACATCTTCGTATTACATATAAACATATTTCATTTTTTTTTCATTATATTAATTATAACTTCTAAATCATTTAATCTATCAATATGAAATAAAAAGCAATTAAAATATAATACAGTAAAGTCTCGGTAATTCGAGTAATTTTTCTATGAATTCTGACTCCGTAGTGTTACTTTAATACTTCAAAAGTGTAAAACTTCACAATCTGTTGGCTCTTTGTAAAAATAACTACAGTAATCAATATCGGAAACATTTTGCATGTGTTGTATATTTGTAATAATTTTGAGATATTTCAAGATTACAGCCGCTGTTTCAACCTTGGCGTTCCTGTGCAGTTTTGGATAACCAATTAAATTTGGTGGCCTCGTTATTTGTTACAAGGTGCCCTCCTTTTAACTAAAGTTGATTCACTAAACCTCATGCTCAATATCTTTGCTGTCACTGGAGTGCAACGGCGTAGCAATGGTCCAGTGTTGACTCCGTAAATATATCCCAGTGTTATTCATTTCAGTCTGGTGTGTGTTTATTTTTAAATACCTTTTTTCCAATAGATATGGTGGATATTGAGAAATAATTGAGTAAATTCGGAGCTATAAGTCCTCTGCTATTAAACACATAATACATAAAGAAACTGTGAATATGAAAAGAGAATTTGGTACAAATTTCGTTTAATTTTTGCACTACTTGCCAACCATTGAAATATCCTTCAATTTTTTTTATTATTATTTTTTTTTTTTTTTTTTTTTTTTTTTTTTTATTGTTAACCCTAGGAGTGGCATGGTTAAAGCTAAAATTGAAAAGCCTGTTTATAGCGTTTTGCAAGCATATTTTTAAAAATTCGCCAAAAATAATAAATGAACCCTAATCCAAAAGTGTTCCATAGCTTTTTTGTAGAAGAAACTTCAAAGAATTCAAATATGCCACTAAAAATTAGTTTATTTTGAAATTGTAAAAGTTATTAGCTTAGAAAGCAAAAAATGTTCAAAAACGGAAGGAAAAAACAACTTTATGCCTACATAAAAAATAGTAAAACATTTTTGTAATTTTTTTCAAAATACACAAAAGTTTTATAATTTAGTTCTAAATAGAAATATGTAAAAATATATTTCAATTTCACAAATGTTTAGTTCAAAATAAAATTTTGAACGTTTTTACTACATAACCTGCAAATCTTGACTAATTTCAAGTGACCAGGCCAAGATATTTTTTACTTTAAACAATGTTTTTTTATACTAAAAATACGAGAATGAAATGTAGAATCGAATAGCATTCTACCCAGTTTCAAATAACTTTACATTTTGTAATGAAAATTCAAAAACCTCAAATCGGCAATTTAACCTAAAACTTATTTCTAGGCAATGTTATTTATTACAACACCGTTATAAGCCTAATTTCACTCAAACTCAATCTACACTTATTTATTTATAACTAACAGACAATATAAACTGTAATAATCAAAAAAACACAAAACAAATGTTATAACTAACATCAAAATACGGACGGACGATGTTCTCAGAGTCTGAGAATTGAAAGGTTTGTTGTTCATGGGTACCAACCTATGAAATCTAAATGTATTGAATTGGACAGTAGAGCGTCGAAAATCCAAACTAATTGGGACCGAGGGGGGTTCGGATTATCAATTTGTTCGGATTTTTGAAAATAACCAAGAAAAGGCTATTTAGGCTGAAATATATGTCTTTTAATCGATTAAAGTGGTTAAACAGTACAAGCAGTAACGTAATTACAATACAGTATGTAAGACTACTTACATATTATGATTTAGAAGAACCTGCACGTACACAGTAGGGCCAACATTATTACACTTGTAACTCTCAATTACAGTACAGTACGTAATTAAAATTCACTTGTACATTATAAATACTTAACACAAACAAAAAATTTAAAAAATACTGTATACTACACTACTGTATGTACGACACACTGTTATAATGATTACACAAAGAGAAATGAATGAACTTTATGTATGTATTGTACTGCTAGCGCTAAAGCAGCTTTTTAGCGTGACAGTGAAAATACTGACAGCCAGTCTGTTGTGAGGGCGTGTGAGAGCAGGTATTAAGAAGTGTTTTAAAAGAGATAATAATGTCAACTGCGATAAAAATTTTTGTGAAATTTTTAACGACGCAATAATTGGAATTTGCGAAAACGAAAACAATTTTTTTGCAGGGGCTGCCTCAGAACTCGTTCGGATTTTTGACGTTTCGGATTATTGATATTCGGATTATCGACGCTCTACTATAGATAAAAACTGTGAAGTTTTCCTTTTAAAACCATATATTGTACATTTTAGGGATATATCGAATAAGAATGTAAGAATCGATTCTAAACAGGCTTGCATATTGGCCAAATCTATGACCAATTACAAGCTTTCACCGTAAATCCTGTAGAACAGCTGTTTTCAGAGTAACATGTGATTTGAAGACACAGTTTTAAACAGAATAGTCTGCTAAATTCAATGCTGTTATGATCTTCTTCATAAATGACTTCTGTGATGAGTTGCAGACCGTTGAAAATGAGACAGTCTTGACAATATAAGGGGTTCATTGACGCGTGAATCACAGGTGATTTAGGTACTAAAATTTTTAAACGATGATTACGTATGTAAATATACGTTTTAAGAAAAAGTTTTAAATACAAAAATTAAAGTTTAATTCATTTTCTTTCCAACGGTGCCGGTTTTATTACAATTGGATAATTCTAAGTAAATTAATTAATCGAAAATGCAAATGTATGCAAATTCTCGCTAATTGTCTAAATAGCTGCATGTTGCGCCTGAGAGAACATCACTTTGGGCAGTCTGCCACTGGGAGGGTTAAGAAATGTTTGAGAATTTTTTCTAAATTTCATTAATCTAAAACAATTTCATTAAAAATAAAAATACTACATTTAAAAACATTAACTAGAAAATCTTTAAATAAATAACAATTAACAATTCTCAGAGATGACATATACAAAATATGCATAAATAATTGTATTGACCGCTAATTAAATAAAATTTAAAAAAAACAAATAATTATGGTATCTTGGTTAAATAAACACAAATCTGACATTTATCAACGAAAAATCTCCTTCTTTGAGAATTGAGAGTACTGCTAAATATTTTTGTTTAAAGGTTTTTTAGTTGGTAATGTTTTTAAACAAAATATTTTTATATTAATGAAATGTTTTTAGATTACTGAAGGTAAGAAATAAATCTCTATACAATGTCTTAATTTTCTTTAATAAATTAAGTTTATTTTGAAAGGTTGGCCAGCGCAAAAAGGAAACATTTAATTTAAACTAACCAAGAAGGGAATCACACTCATACCTCATATGTACGTGTGGTTTCAATGAGTACGAGTAGTGTGTCGGACTTCATACGCCCGTGCTACAGTGTGTGATAGTTGTGGTTATGAGTGTCTAGACCTTAATGAGTACCCAAAAAATCTATTTATATTTTTCTTATATTTAATTCTTTATTTATCACCTACAAAATTGAAAAGTTGAACAAAATATTAATATCTTATAGTCCAAGAGCCCGCGACGATCAGGCATTCCTTATATCATAAAACCTGAAAGTTTCTGTATGTATGACCCTAATACAGGTAAAAACGATCCCCGACTATGAAGTTTGGATCACGGTGG
>JAGFPH010000188.1:689310-753444 GCA_018207615.1 Philaenus spumarius | reverse complement strand
ATTCAACATTAATACTCAATTAACAATATTAATTATCCATTTATACATCTGATGATTTAGTGAAATATGATTATAAATTAAATGAATTGGTACGACTTCTATGAGTAACACAAATAAGGTCAAATAATTCTTGTAGTTATAAGATCAAATAAATTCTGGCTAATAAGTCATGTTTTTGCTTGGTAAGCATTAAATTAGTTTTACCCCCTCAAACTAAGAAAACTTACCATGAAAATGTATATTATAAATAATTAATAATGAAAAGAAAGTAAGAGATAACATCACTGAATTGTTCACTTTATTTGAGTGAGAGTAGAAGTTGCATAATTTGTTGGCAGTTTACAATTATCTATACATCTTCATCCCAGTTACATAACATATGGCTATCTTTAAAATAGCTTTGTTTTGGCATCTTCTCCTGAATAACAACTTTGGACTGATCTTCGCTTTTATTCAGTCGGTTATCAAAATTAAAATGCATTTAAAATTGTTGTAACAATAATAAAGCTTTTGATTAAGAACTCTCCATGTCACAAAATATGTTCTACCGATTTCATTCAACTTTCATATGGATTAATAGAATTCCAATTAAATATGAAATCATATTATTACAATTAAACTTCCAAAAATTTCAGATAAAGGAATTTGCTCCAACAGAGGTCTATGTCATAGATTTATTTTACATTTACATACATTTACTAAACTTTAATTTAGTTTATCTGATTTTATTTCAATATTTACACAATTTTGAACATTGTTAGACCATTATCTCTTAAACACTCTAATTTTTATATTAAAATTATTGTTGAGATACTTGAAGAATTGATGACATAATTTGTTTACTAAGGAATATAGGCGAAGAGGGTGGAAAATACAAGTTATTTTGGCTTCGGTAAGAAAATCCTAGTTCTTCATAGCCTAGGGATGCAGAATATATGAGAAGCCTGAACGAGGTTTGGGGGAAATTGAGGCTGGGCTGGGAAACTTTTAGCCAGGGGGAAAGTAAACAAAAAATAAGGAAAAATAATTGTTTTGGGTGAAAATAGATAAGAAATTAATGAAAACAAAGGTCAGCTTAATCGGTTTGTTTATGATATATGTACACATAAAAATACACACACACACACAAACACGCAAAGAGTGTTGTCTGCTTTCTGATGCAAATCGGGCAGGCTTCGTATTTAATATATCGTACAGCCGAGCTGCTGATACAATATTTTTGTGAAGGTTTCTTTGGGTATTAATAATCATGATGGTACTGGTACGCAAATTTTGTTAGCGTAATACAAATGATATTATTCAAGCGATAACAACTAAATCACATTAAAACTATTTTATACAAAGGTACTTAACACATAGTATTATTATAGATGTTTTTAATTTCTTAACTTAAACTAGCCTACTTACCGAAATTCGAAATTGATCTTTACCTGTAAAATGTGTACGATGTGATGACTTATTTGTTTGTTTCCATTTTCATTGTGTTGATGGGGTGGAAGGGTGGGATTATATGGCTTCTTAAGTACATATTGAACAGAAAGTCGCGATATTAGCAACATGAATGCTGTAATATGGAAATGTGTTATTGGGGAAATTTAGTAAAAAAAGGGTGTTCTGAGGAAATTTGGTATGCTAAAACATTTTCTGCACTCCTGTCATATCCTAAAAATGGTGTTTTATTGGTTATATCTTATCTCATATACCAGGCCAGAGTTGTAAAGATAGAAACATGTGATACAGCTATGGCTTTAAAAAAAAGCATACAAAGTAGAAATGATTGAAAAATAATAATTTTAAAAATTACACATATTACAAAGTTCAAAAGCATGATTTCTATTATGGAGTAAATGTGCAGAAAACATACATACATAACCCTTCGCATGAGGAGTAAAATTGATGACAGTTACAGTTAATGTTATATAATGAAAAGAAAATATTTCTTTATACCTGAAAGTGTACTTTTGTTTAGATTTTGAGGTTAAAACTGATAGAAATTAACAGAACAATGTTCTTTTAATAAATTTTTATATTTAATAAATATATATATTAATACAGTAAGACACACTGGGAAACTAATAATTTGTCTATTTGCGCAAATGTGATGATACTGATATATGTTTGCTGCTGCACAAACAACTGTCTACTCTGTGTACAAACCCTAAAGTCATCTTTAATTGTCAGATGCTGAATCTCGACACAGAAGGCTCTTTGGAATCCAGCAATCAGGGTACGAAGAAAACACGAACTTGGTTCAGAAAATCCTGAACCTCACAAGGGATACAGGTTTCTAACCAGATAAGGACGGCAACATAGGAGACAATATAAGCCTAAGGTTGACGAGCAAATTTTGTGTAAGACCCAAAATGGTTATATCCTGAAAAACTTTTATCAGACATATTCTAATTGTTTTTTAATTGAACCTTAAAGTAGATGTACCTTGTAGTTAGGTACAAATAACTAACCTTAAAGTAGATTGTACCTTGTAGTTGGGTACAAATAACTATTGCTTACCTAAGTCCTGGTCCCGTCATATCAGGACAGCCAGACATCGTACAGAACTCTGAGATTGTACCGTACACAAGATTTATGTGATCGAAAAACGCAATCGCTGTAACAAAAATGAATAACTTGATTATATTCAAATTTAAAATCGCATGGCTATTAAAGAAAACAACATGTAAAACTAGTTTTAATAAGCATAGTATAAAATTTCTTTACATTAATGATAGAGCGTACAGCGTCCTACCGGTAGGACCGGATGTCCTCAAATGAGGACGTACTCCACAAATTCATATAATAATTTGTGTCCTGCCGGCAGGCCTCTTATTTATACAGTTAGATAGAGGGAAATTTAGGCTTTCAGCGCAAAAAAGAACGAAGTTGGTAGCCCTGTCCGTTCAGTCATGGCGAATTTTATTCCAAAGGGCGATCGCGTCTTCGTTTCTGCCACTTATTTTGATGCCCCGAACAGTAACAACGCATGGAGTAGGCACAATTTCGGGAGTTCATTTAATTCTACGAAGTGTTATGGAACAGTTATAAAAGTTTCGTGTAGTAGTGCGACGGTTTTGTGGGACGTAGACCAAAACACAACAAGATGCTTATGGAAGGACTTGACTAGGAGCGAGGAACATGCCGCCGCAACGTCGCCCGCCCCTGCTGCCACGGGACCGCCCTCATCAGCTTCCCTGAAACGGATAGCAGCCAACGATCCAGGTATATTCTATTTACAAATGTAATTTCTGTCAAATACACTCTGCGTACGTGTAACGTATTGAGATCGTAAACAATATTCATTTTGCGACATTTCTGTCGTCCTACCATGTACAAATGTGTTTATTTTTTATAATCGGACGTATGTATTTTTATGATTACGTATATTTAAATTTTATAATTTTTAAATTCAATTTTAAATAAATAATTTAATTTAATTTAAATAATATAATAAATAATTTATAATAATATGATAATTTAATTTTAAATAATATAATTTAAATTTAATATATTTTCAAACAACACTATTATATCAACATACCGTACTCATTTATAAATTAAAATATACAAACAACTGACAAATATATATATATATATATATGTTTGATATGTACGTATTCATATAATTTTATTCATGTGTATTATAAAAAAAATATATTTCATATAAAAAAGGCATCATCTGAAACAAGTGAAACTTTGTTGCAGATGGTGCCAAAAGAAATAAAAAGAAAACCACCTTCCAACGCAGTGTTCGAAATGAAATTCCGAGTTCGTCGTCATCATCAGAGGATAGCTCTTCCGAAGATAAACAATTACCCGGAGGGTCAAACGACAATGAACTTTTGGAAGTTGACGAAGTTGCGATAAATGAAAATATTATCTTTGCTAATGACACAGAATGGGAATTTTTCAAGGAAGTACACGTAGATAAATTCAAGGACCACAAGTACAGACCACAATTTCACTTGCCTACCAACCGAGACCTTCCTTCATTGAACGAAATGGAGGTTTGGTTATTATTCTTCCCAATCGACGACATAAATCATATTCTGACTTGTTCTAATGCACACTTGAGAGACAGAAGGAGAGTGATATCAAAGCATGAGTTTTTCAAGGTGATCGGCATTTTGTATGCTATGAGTACGAATGTTTTGAGTGTTTGATGTAAATATTGGTCTAATACTTCTAATGGACTTTTTCCTGCACCAGCTTTTGGCACAAGATTTGGAATGGGGTTGCATCGATTTGAAGAGATTTTTATGGCCATGTCTTTTGCCATACCTGAAGAGAAAGAAAATGGTGACAAGTGGTACCAAGTAAGACCTCTAATTAAAATGACACTACAACACTGGAAGCAACACTTTTGCCCTGGTTACAAAATAACTGTAGATGAGTCCATGTTTGCATGGTACGGGAAAGGAAATTTTCATGAAAAAGGCATGCTAGCCGTCATGAAAATTAAAAGAAAACCTAAAGGTGTTAGATGCGAAGTAAAAACTGCTTGTGATAGCACTTCAAGGATTATGATATCAATGGAGATAAATGAAGGAAAAGAAAATATGAAAGATAAGAAATGGCAAAAATAATTTGGTGCAGGTACAGCGACGACTTTACGCCTCACTGAACCTTGGCATGGAACCGGCAGAATTGTGGTAGGAGACTCCTGGTTTGGGTCTGTGAAAACTGCCGTAGAACTACAAAAGAGAGGAATGTTTTTCTTGGGCATGGTAAAAACAGCATATAGAAATTATCCCTTGAAGCAAGCTGTTCTGAAGTGTCCTGTAAATAAGGGAGCTTTTGTTTCTGCAACTGCAAGATCTGAAAACATAGATCTGATTTCTGTAGGATGGAGGGATCGTAAAGTTCACACATTTGTAGGAACTTGTGGGACCACTTTAGATGGTGAACCATGCAAGAAAAGAAGGATTGATGAACAAGGACAAATTTACCATAAGGAAGAGGCACGCCCAAAACTAGTTGAAGATTATTTTTCAGGTGCGCCTGCCACTGACATCCACAATCACATTCGTCAAGATGGGCTGGCATTAGAATCAGTTTGGCAAACACAGCAGTGGCACCATAGAATGTTTGCTTGCATATTTGGCATAATGGAAACCAATGCATTTTTATCTTATAATTTGCAGAGATCAGAAAACGACAAGAAGCCTCACTCTGAATTCACAGCTACATTGGCTTTACAGTTGATCAACAACAATTTTGGACCTCCATCCACCCCAAGAAGTGCTGATGTATCTATTGACCAGGAACCTTCAGACATTGTAATGACACACGTTTTAGTACCCCTCTCTAAAGATGATGAACGTAAACGAGTGCAGAGGAAGTGTGTTATTTGCTCAAGAGTTCATCATAAACAACAGAAAGCGAGCTTCTTTTGCAAGAAATGCGGATCTGATGCTGTCTTATGTAGTCCACAGACCTGCAGAGACTGCTATGAATACCATATTAAATATGGAATTCCATTAGCTCGTGGGAGACAGTAAAGTACTATGAAGTTGTTAATAAAACTCATTTCGTCATTATGCTAACTACATAAGTAGCCTATACGTTTTTAATGCAACTTTGACGTTACTTACAATTGTGAGGTTTTTATTACAAATATACATTTTATTTTACCTTCCTCTTTATGTGATTATTATACATTGTTAATCAACATATGGTGTTGCAATTAATAGTGAGCTATATAATACAAGTGTGGTTTGTAGTAAAATGTTTTAGTTTGTACGTATTAAAATTTCCATTTTAGTTTATATTTAAATATTACCTTCAACATGTTTATACTTAGTTTATATATAACCCATACATACGTATTTTTAATTGGGTTTGAACATTTTGATTACCGTAGCCGGACAGTGTCACATACAAATAAAATACACTAACAAGAAAAACCAATTGTGTTTTGAGATTTAAATCTTTATTTCCTAAATATACAAATAAGTTTATGCTTCACTAAAATTGTTCTAACCGTAGTATTACGCTCCAATAATATTGAGTACTGCCGGGAGGACACGTCCTACTGGAAGGACAATTTGCCATTTTCTCATAAGAGCTCTGAGGCCTGCCAGCAGGACGATACCCCATGTACAAAAGTCCTTCCGGAAGGTCCTTCCGGCAGAACGAGTGCTTGTACGTTCTATCATTAAGTACTAATAAATGAAGTTGGCAATTTATGGATATGATGACTGGTGACTCTTTTTCCTTTTTGTGTTAATACCATTTTGTACGGTAAAATGCTACTAAAACTAATATATTTTTAACAATTAATGAAAAGTAGTAAATTAGCGTATTTTTGCTCCGTTAAATGACTTCGTTTGTCTATATTAAGACACATTTTGGAGTCGGAACTCCATCCTCAGTTTATCCCTAGCCGAAAAAGGTTGTCAAAACATTAAAAAATATAAAACACTACTATTTTAAGCTAACACGTAAAAAATTTAAAGCCTTCTTTATAACTTAAAGTAGTTTCCCAGATTATTAATTTATAAATAGAATCCGAAACACGGTATTACGAAAGCATGTTTCAACGATTTTGCGGCTTGAGTCAGGCCTTTTGCATTGAATTCATACTGTACACTCGGGAGTTTTCTTCAAGGTAAAGAAGAGCCTTAAGTATGTTGTCTAGTGACTGTTTGAATGCTTTGTAAATCTCAAATTTCTCAATTGCTTTCATCAATCGTCCTTTTTTTTTTTTAATATGGAGTGGTGTCATGTTTGTTTCGAAAACCCTTGCATGTCTGATTGTTATCAATTTATGTTGCGCATTGCTCTATCTTTTAGTATACAAGTTGTTTCTGGGCAAATTTTCTTTGAAGCCCTCCGTAAAAGTTCTGCCCACAACTTCAAGAACATTTGCCCAACAAATAATCTATAATCTTAGCCTCACCACAAATCAGTAGTTCGCAAACCATGCAGTAATGTGGACATGACTGAGCATTATAAATAAGTGTATATGAGTGTATAGTGTTCAATATGTTGCAATGTTTTCATGACCTTTACGGGGGGGAGGGGGAAGGGGGGGATAAACTGAGGATGGAGTTCCGACTCTGAAACACGTCTTAATATTAAGACAAATGAAGTCAAATGACGGAGCAAAAATAAAGTAATCTATTACTTTACATTGTTATTCAATAGTTTCTTGGACACCAAACAATGAACATTAAAATATATTTCTAGTTTGTATTTCTTATTTCCTCTTGAAATTTTGTAATGTTGAAAAGTATTTACTCGGGTTTCCATCAAAGAAATAACATAATTTACAGTATTCATTCAAATTTGTGTAAGCCAAAGAAATATTTCTTTACCCTGAGCTATTGTTTCTGATATTTAAACAAGATAGTTAACCGAAAACAGGTTGGGATTCAAATTTCCTTAACATGCTGATAAAATATTTGTACGAAGAATTTTTAATTATTCTTTGTACAAGAAATAGATGTATGGAACAATTTTTCTTATTTATTTATTTGATTCTCATGTTAAAACGTAGTACATTGACGAGACTTGAGTCCAAGATTAAGACAGGATTTAAGCGATATTATATAAATAAAAGAAACTATAGTAAGGGGCAAAATGTGTCAGTGTACCATATGGGCAAACTTATTTGTTTACCTAGAGAAATGCTGCAGTAAGTTGCTTCATGTACATTATTGATTACTTTTGTTGACAAAAAAGAGAATGAACGGTTTGAACTAAAATTATTATTCACAAGAAGCAATCATGGAATTGGTTTCAGGGCCATTGTAATTCACAACAAGAATTTGATCCTCAGTATCAAAATAAATTTTAATAACTGATGCGCTTTGTGTCTCTAGCTTAATTAATGTTCTCAAGCCTAGTCAAATTCAGACAATTAACGTTCTGCAATATACTAACATTAAAATCAGCTGATTTATATACTCACTATGTGATGCAAGCCATTCATTATAATCCAGTCCAGCTGGTAAATCTACAAGTACTCTAAGGTCAATGTCAGGTAATTTCCTTTCTAAAACTGTCTCTTCCAGGTACAATTTGGGTTCATCAGGACATAATGAAGATGTATCTTTATCTTTCCGCCGAGCTTTTCTGCACAAAACAAGAAAAACATGGGTTAGAGTAATCTGTAATGCTACAATTACACACTCACAGAATTATAATGTACAGTTCCATTTCAAATAAATAAAAGTACATAAAACTACACTAATTCTAATCTAAAGAAAATTTTCCTTCAAAACTTATTTGTAAAGATAAAAACTCAACTGTATTGTTGCTACCAAAATAAATAATTACAGATTTCAATAAATACATGGATTTAATTATCTTGGAGCAAAAATAAGATGACTATCCAATTAATACAAACGAGAACATACTGCCCCCCAAGCTACTAAATAAGAACCAACTCAGACTGTAGATTTCCCAGTGATGACGTTTGCAGCAGAAACATGGAGTCTCTTAGTGAGTAATTATTATTATGCAATAAATATACAGCTAAGTTAACAGAGAATAATGGAACATGCACAAATAGGTAGGTAAAAGATTTGATTGACAGTGTCGAAGTGGAAAGATTGAAGATATCGAGATTGAAGTGGTTAGGGCATGTGGCTGAAATTGATGACAGGAGATAACCACATGTAGTTGAGTGAAGAAATTGATGGCCGTAGAAGGGAAAACCAAAATGAAAGTGGTTCCAGGATAAGGAGGAAAACTGAAAGATACTGAAAATCAGGAATTGGAGACAGGTCGCTTGGATAAAAGAGAGTAGGTATAAGTACATCATTTTAGAGGCCAAGGCTCATGGGCTATAGTCCGGAGGGTAAGGTAAAGTAATACTGCAATAAAACGTTAAAATCTTCAAATCTGACAATATTATCAACATAATTTATATTTTTATATTTTTTAATATTAATGTGAAAATTATAGACCCAAACCACAGTCCATTATCTTCATTAAAACAATAAAACCAAATTATGTGTTAAAAATTTGATTTTGTAGTGCATAACTTTATATCCCAAGAAAAATATTAATGAATTAGCAATGAAATCCATCTTGTATGAGCTATAGAAGCAGCCACTAATTTTTGTTTTTAAAAGAATCTAGGAATTTTTAACATGCATTAAACAAACAAATATTTTATTATATTTTTATCTTTACACTCAATTTCAATTAAAATTTTTCAGTTGTTAATTAAAATTTCAACAAAAGTTTCATATTAAATTGTTAAAATTACTTTTTTTTCTAAACAACGGTTAATTTTTTCTTTACTTTGAAAATATTATTATAATCTGCAAACTTTACTATCCTTTTTAGACAATTAAAGACGGGTAGCAGCTTAGCCCACGTAAGCCAAAATGCTTATACTTAGGCTAGAACCTTTGCAACTGTGTTCAAGGTTCCAATTCTACCAGACTCGATGAACACGCTGCTTTCATTAAAATCTGGTTGTTTCTTTAGTTACATTCAAATCGGGAAAAAAAATTGTTTTTTCTGAAACCAAAAATTAAGCTACCATTTAAAGTCATTGAAATGTATGATATTCAAAATGTAAAATTGCTATGAAGATAGCAGAAATCCAACAGAAATATAACTAAATTGTTCTCGAATAAGTTGTTAATACTGTGTATTTAACGTTTTCATTTTTCCTAATCCCTACAAACACTATACATGACATTTCAACATGACGTTGACTCCCACAGCCTTATCTCTTAATTAGCAAACAAGCACACGGAAATGATAAAACAGTCCAGAGTTTATGGTGTTAGATAAAAGAGTAGGCACATGTTGAAACTGGGCTAAGCTGTAATTTAATACAAAATACAATTCTGAATTTTGAATCTCTTGAAAATATTTTTAAGAAAAAACTAAATAACATTTTTTATATTTATGAAAGGGTAGATTTTTAAAAAGCATCTTTATCTTATCAAATACAGTAGTTTACAAACTCTTTTTCTCCAACTTCTTTCACTGGTGAGGATAAAAAATTGTTTTAAACTGGTACAAAATACAAATGATTTGTTTGCCATTACACACACACTTAGTATTCTTAGTTAAAATAGCCGGAATAGTGCGAGTTTGACTCCCGCGCTAATTGCTCTGTGCGTAAGTCGTCTCGAAAGTTTTGAAAAAAATGATATTAATAACAGCGCATCAATCAACACATCATTTACTAAATTATAACAATAACCATGCAGAAGTAAACTACACATTGGAATGAACAAGAAGATATTTTATCTCCAGCTACTACTTAATGAGGTCTTTACTGCCTCATTATTAGCATTGAAAGAACTACTTATCATCCGGCGAGTGGAAAATTGTCTATATAAAAAGCATTGACTTTGCTTTTCTGGAAAGTATATCCTACTCTACGTTTTTTATTGGACACTTTTTCGCCTGCTATATCATATGATAGTAAAACAACAATTCATCAATGAACTTCTTTCTGTGCACTCTTGGCATAACCTCAATTGTTTTAGTAAATATGAATGTCCATATTCTATATGAATGTCCATGGTTTAATAAAGTTTGATCCATAGCAAAATGCAAATTATTTACTAAAATTGTTGCTAGAAGAAAAATGTTGTGTCTTATGGTAAAAAAATTATCTTTGACGCCCTCAATAAAATTACCTAATGTGGAACTTTCCTGTGAAACTTTCCTCCCTTAAGACACAAATAACTATTGAATTACTTTTCCCAAAACAAGGATTTAATGCAGTAATCCTATCACAAGTAAATGTGACGAGATCAAAGATTAAGAAGTCATGTTTCTAAAGATATGTTTTATTTCTTTGAATGAAAGTTTTCAATTTATTACCAAGTAATTAAATAAACAAACTGTCAAAGTTAATGAATTTATATATAATATATATTAAAATCAGGCTATTACGAAGAAACAATATTAAATAATTTACACTAAGGACCATTCTTGATACAATTTTATTATAGTAAAACTTTTTTTGTACTTTCAAATTTAATTTATTGAACCGTGCCAACCATGGTTTTGCCAGCTACGGCAATATCGAAGGCAGATTACAGACTGCACTTCGTCCGCAAGCTGCCTTTGATATGCAGTAGCTAGAGAAACCATGGACGGCACGGCTCGATAAAATAATTGTGGAAGTAGAAAAACGTTTCATTGTTTATTAAAAACAAGTACCTGGGCGACCGAGCATCGCTCAGTATTTTCTTTCTTTTTTAGGAAAATGTATGTAAATACGAATCCCATACTAAATAAATATGAATATTTTTCAATCTTACGTACATATGAACTGTTTATTTAAATTTAAAAAAACATGAGTGTAATTAGTTCTAACATTTTATTAGAATTTTTTTGCAGATATAAAACCTAGCACATTCAAATCCTGACGTCCAAAAACCTCTATAGGTAAATGTAGGTTATGTAACCTATCCAACTAATAGGCCATATTTGATCTAGTTTATGTATTTTAGAAATAACAAATAATAATTATAATCATTAGAAAATTTATATTACCTTTATTGAAATACAAAGAATGCAGAAACTGGTGAAAAGGTTTTCAGAACGGTTAATAACAGCACAAAAATAATGTTTTAGTTACGTTTGGTGTTTGAATAAAGAAATAAGTTGAAAATTATACCACCTGATACATTGTTAATGATTTATGTTTGTTAAATCTTATCTTATTAAACGAGCAATTCTTGTATATTTTCTATTCACCTATACTTAGTGACTTCAAAAGTAGTATATAAAAGAAATTTAGAGTTTAAATTTTATGCGCATTTTTCCTAGTTTATGCACATTTTTGCAGACATAAGACCTAGCGCATTCGATTCCTGGTGTCAAAAAACCCCTATATGCAAATTTTCATCAAAATTGTTAGAGGCGTTAGCGGGATCCCCAAAATAAATTTATAAACAAGAATTTCTTGTTTAGTAGGATAAGATAGTAATGAACGACCTTTAAAAATTCAGTGATTAGATTGGACAGAAATGACTAGGACATGTAGTGTGAATGAAATGAAAGAATGTTTTGGTAATTAAGAGTAATTAATGTAAAAGTATTATAAATTGTTAATTTCTTATGTTCGTTTCAGTGAAAATTAGATTTTAACGGAATATCTATGCATATTTAATTTAATTATACTTTAGCCAGGGAGGTTAGGTGGGATCAGAACCCCCTTTCTCCCATTGCCTCGAAAACAAATGTATTACAAATTCAGGAATGATAACAATCAAACAAGTAACAGAAATAAAATACAACAATACAGATTAAATGGTACATTAAACACGAATAAACATAGATTAGAGGTGAATGTATTCCTTCATTATTTGTATAGAACTACAAAGGAAAAAACTCTTGCTAGTGTGATCCATACAAGTGTGTGTTGAAATGCGGTATGCTTATGTCTCCCTGATTGAGTCTATACAATGTACAAGTATCTACTACCAAACTAGAGGGATTACCGTTACATTGTGGTAATAGCCTGCAAAGATCCACAGCAACTCAGTAATACATTTTTAATCAATTCAAAGAAATATACAGTGAAAATATGTTTATTTTCATCATTTGATCTAATATTAAAATCTTTGATTAATTGTAATTATGGATTTAGGTTTAATTTTAAGGTCGTTTAATATGGTGATAAGATAAGACTTATGTTACCTATAACATTCAGTGCTTCTGCTTTGTTAAATTCATAAAACTTCATTTGTAAAGTTAAAAACCTTACATTTTCTATAGTATCACCTTTCACCCATACCCCAAAACTCTCTCCCCCCTCCCCATTCAACAATCCTGGTATGTCACAAGAGCTAAGCATGGCACACCAAATTAAGTTGTATCTACAGGGAGGAGCAGAGAAAAAGGAAATTTGGCAGAACTGTAGAGCCAGCAATTATTGGAAACTGATGCAAAATTGTTGTGAACGCTTTGCCATTTAATAATCATGGAACATTAGAGTGATGCAGAACATGCTGTTGCTATGAGCAAGTTTTACAAAAATGGTGATAATGCGAATGCTGCGCAAAGGGTATTCCGACAACATTACCAGCTTGGACGTTATGGACGTGTCCCATCTGTGCATGCGGTTAAAACGTGGGTGCGTAGTTTTGAAGAAACAGGTTCTCCCTTGAAAAGGAAACCTGCAAGTGGCATTCCAACAGTACGTACCCCAGATAATATTGCAGCTGTTCGAAATGCCATCGAGAGGAGCCCTCGTCACTCCGTTCGACAGCATATATCTTCGCTAGGTATAAAGCGACGAAGGTTACAAAGAATACTGCATGAATTACAATTCCAACCCTATAAGTTGCAGATTGTGCAAAAATTACATGAATGAGACCCTGTGTCGCGTAAGGAGTCTAGTAAACAGATATTGGCTGAAATCAATGAGAATACCAATTTCCATAGTAACATAATATGGATATCTGCTGAAGCCCATTTCCAATTTAACGGATTCGTGTGAACAAACAGAATTTCCGTTACTGGACACAGGAAAATCCTTGTGTGTTTCACCAGCGTCCATTGCATAGTGCCAAGGTTTCAATAGGGTGTGCTTGATCATGCCATGGTGTCATTGGCCCTCAACATGATGGCAGTGCAACAACAGTAACTTTAGCTCTATATGTTGATATGCTTCAAATATTCTTTACACCAAGACTGTACGATCTAAATCTTAACATCGAAAACATGTGGTTTCAGCAGGACTGATCTACGTTACATACTGCTCGACAATCGATGGCAGCCGTTCGCCAGTTGTTTTAAAGACGTGTTATTTCACGTAACGGTGACATTACATGGAATGCGACTCTTAATGTGTGCGACTTCTTCCTGTGGGGATATCTTTAAGTCAAGATGTACCGTACACGTCCTGCAACAATCCATGAACTGAAGCAGGACATTGTAAACGAAATCACTGCCATTCCTCAAGATATGCTTCATCAAGCTTTTCAAAGTTTTCATAAGAGGCTTTTAGTTTTAGAATGTGAACACCGAATGGGAGCACATCTTTCCTATGTCATCTTTAAGAAGTGAACAGACACTTTGTGGCATTTGGATTAAAAATATAAATGGCATACAGTAAACATGCACTTTCGTCAATAAATGAGGTGCTTTATGTATTTATTTATGCAAATAATGTTATTTTAAAATTTCCTATTTTCCTGCGCCCCCCTGTATTTTAATCACACTCAAATATCTGTTTTACACTTATTATAAAATTTCTAAAATCATCACTTAAGCTTTATATGCATAGGTATGGGTAAATTATGTACCGCTTAACTATGGAAATAAACAATTATTCATTTTAAATAATTTTCCTTTAAGTATATAAACACCTTAAACACATTTTTTCCAAAATTTTAACTGCAATATTTTTGGAAAATAGAGGGGTGAATTATTTTTCTAACATTTTTGAGAATATCTTGAAAACTACATATCACAAAATTAGTTAAGATTTTATTAAATAATGCTCTTTCAAACGATACCCCACACATATAACATTACTTTTTGGGATGCCTAAACTTTAGAGCCTGAAAATTCAAAATCAAATATTTCAGGTTCCGGTTATTGGAATACATGCAAGTTAGCATGATTTATAACTGTTTCAAATTCCTTAAGATATAGACTGCAACACACGGACGGACATTTATGACGAAAATTTAAACCAAAATAAAACTTGAACAAATAATGAACTAGAAATATACTTTTCAGCTACAAAATTACAACACCATTAGAGTTTTAGTTTAACGTTAGAATTATGAGTTCTAGAGTTCCACCAAATAGACTTCTTGAGACAGGACGAGGCGGTGAATATAAATTGCCCAATAACAATGACTCATTTAGTAAACAATATAAGCTAAATGTGGAACAATCACTTGGTGTATTGGGGACAGTTATATATAAATTGATGATTACTGTTTAAATATGCTGCATTCTTTTGTCAAATTTATTGTAGGCCTTTCTTATCACTTTTAAATTACTCGTCTCATGTATCCTTCACTAGCGTCAACACGAGAACAGGAAGTTAGGTATGGACTGTACAAAATTCAGGAAGTAGTTTGTCCCATGCTGAAAAGATATTTCTCAGCATCTACTAAACCGAATCAGACGAAACAAAGTACAGGTTACTTCTAGAATTATTTACGTTTATAATGAAAAGTATTTATAGAAAAAAAGTCATTTTTACGCAAACTTATCGAAACAAAATGTTTTAAAATAATTGATTTCGTTTTGAAAACGTACAATACATCGGTCTGTAACAAACTTAATAAATAAATTGTGGGTTGGAGGAATTAGTGTATAGACGATAACGACATTTTAGTTACAACGGAGAAAAGCGATAGCAGAGTTGGAAAGGCCGGTAGTGTCTTTTATGTCACCGATCGGGCTCTCGTAAGTTTGAATCACGGCTTTTCTCGTGTACTATTCCACTCCCCGTACTCTAGTATGTAAGGCCGGACAGACTTAAGGAGTCAATAAATAAAACCTATATGCATTGTGTCGTAAAACATATTTATCATCTTGGAAATTAAAGAATTGCTGTTGGAGATTGGTAACAATTTGTTTAGTGAATTTACATAGGAAAGATTAGCTTCGCAGTCACTCTTATGGTGAGACCTGAGATCAGGAGTGGTCAATGAGTACCGATCATGGTCTCCAAAACACGCAAAATTGATGTTGATCCAAATTTGGAACACAAGTTGGTTTTCTAACTCACTCGGACGAGTTCGTTAGCCAGCAAAATTCAACAACCGTGAGCACGTTTTTTAACCAGAAATAACAATTGCCCCAAAATTGATCAAAACGTAAAATAAAATAAAAGTGTAAAAGTATCCCGTTCAAATCCTCGAGGGAGAATTTACCCGTGTGGGCAGGTTATGATCGCAGGCCGCAAGGTCGCGAGGAACAAACTCGCTAAGCACAGTCCAAGTTCAATGTGAAAACTAGCCAAGCGAGATATCCGCTGCGAACAGAACGAAGGAGCGAGTGAGCCTGGACTGGAGGCTGGGGTGCAAACAAATTCGACTAATATATTTCGTACCCGCAGGCAGCTATTCAACGTCTTCGTGAGAAAACCAATTTCCAAACAGTTGGTTGAAATTATAAAACATATAACTATAATTTTGGAAATTTGCTCAAAAAAAAACTAACGTCAGCGGTTCAGCTTCGTGATCGAATTATTTGTTTGATGTAAATATAAAAAAACTTGTATCTTCTGAGATAAGCACACTTAAGAGTTCTTACTTGGAAACTTTGGACAACATTTCAATGAATAAATTTTAGAAATATAAACGATAGTTTTGAATGTTTAGTGGTCCTCACCACAAACATAAAAAGAGAACCTTTATAGTATTACAGTTTTCCCCGTATTAATCAATTACATTATTTTAGAACGGATACAATTATTAACTGAAAATTGACATACATCAGAACTAAAGCCTAAAGTATCTATTTAAATTATTATAACAAACATATGTTTTTTTAATACTCGCATAGTGGGTATTCCTTTTATTCAAAATAGTTTTTGTTAAAAGGATATCAAAATAATTCTTTACAAAAGAATCTGTAGTTTGAAAGTATTCTTGAAATTATTGAGGCATTGTCTATTAATTCATGTATGCCTATTTTCAGAATTAACAGATTTCTAAAAAAAAAATGATTGATGTTTGAGTTGCTCACGTACCTACTTTAGTGGTTCTAATTAGATTCGAAAAAGTATTGCATTTTTTCGTGAAAATACAGGGTTCTATCGAAACGGTGTCTGTGAGGAACCATCGGCTTCGAAGTCGAACTCTCACATATTTCGAATTAACAAGTATAAAAAAAAAAACATGTTCACCAGCTACTACAAAACATTTGCTTGGTGCAAAAAGACCAGATAACCGACAATTTGGTCAGTCACATGTTTCATACACGTGAGCAAACACATGCGCATGCGCGAGTAGGCAATGCTTGGAAACGCTTTGTCTTTGCTTACTGAAAGAGTTTTTACTTTCTCTAATTTACATGAAAATATGTCAGTGAGCTCACAGGATGTTGTTTTTAAGATTCAATTACGTAATGTACATTTACATATTTTTTACAAAAACAAAATTATCTACACATTTTCTCTATATTTGGTTTTCTCGTCATTATATTTAGAATATCAACGGACTTTTACCAGTAACCTCTAAAGTAACAAATACAGGTTACACTACTTAAGTTTAATTTCACCTTAATAAGTATAAGTACCACCATCTTACAATAGCTAACATTTCGATAACTTACTGAAAACTCTAAGTGCACCCAGTTTTTTTACATTTTTGTAAGCTCTTATACTTACGCTTTTTGTTAAAAAATATATAACTATCACTGCAAGTTTTTATCATGTATAAATACAAAACTATGGTCTCATGAAAGCTATTCATTATTTAAACAATATCTCGAATTGCATACGAAATCGACACATTAAAAATACAAGGTAAAAAAGAATGCTGCATTGCACAGCATGTGAAAAAAACATTCTTATAACAAAGTTATGCCAAGAGTTTAAAAAAATATATAAACATATAAACGCAAAAAATATACAAAGTACGGAGGAATTATACTCATGAAAATGGGACTATTTTCAACAACAAAAATTTACATTTAGGAGACACTGTAGGCTAAACGATTGTGCAGGGTTCCCTACGAAATTAATCTCCCCGACTTTCTCTGATTCTCAACTCCCCTAACTAAATCACTGCATATTTTGAAATTATTTTACTAACATAATTTACACTGCGAACATTTCTTCCTCCATTACAGTCGTACTGAGGGGTTTAGGCCTACTCGTAATTTTTCCAGTACCGGAACGCGGCCAACATGATGAAAAGGGAGATTTTTTGTTGAAATGTTCACTTCTAAAACCACTACTTTACGTATCTTTGGTGAGTTTAAGGGTGTAAATAATATGATTTCTTTTTATAGTAAAAGTACACATGTATATGTAACTATTTTCGTACTTCTATATAGCACATAGAATATAGCAAATTTTAGAGACACATACTATTTTAAGCAAAAACTTGGCAAAATGTCTCTTATTTAGTCAATAGCCTTTATCAGAAATTAAAATCCTGGGTAAAAGACTGTAAACCTAAACACATTTTATGTATATCATGAAATTACTTTTCTTATACAAAAGCAATTAAACACTCACAAGCTTATCACGAGAACACAACACAGAGGCTTGATAGTGAATTATTCTAACGACACTCAAAAGTCACAAAACTAAACATCACAATGTCAACGTCAAAGAGACCAGCCACTTTTTAATTTTTGACAGATCGCGACATGTACCGGCGCACTAGTTCAGACGAAGTCGCATGTCGCTTAGTACAGTCAACGCAAGCAGACAACCTGCTAAATCGCCGTGCTACCGGTGTTCAGATACCTTCGTGTATTTTCCTCTTTCAGGGAGCCTTGCGACCTTGTATTGTGACGGTGTTTGTCAGTGTCCAGCCAATGTATGTATTCCGTATTGTGCTCTTATTTGGGATATTTATTTTTTTAATTAATTAATCGTGAAATTAAATGAATTATTAAATAAGTATTAATCACTAAATGTGGTCCAAATTATATCATGTTTGGTCTTATTTTGATTACAATAATCTCATCAGTATGTTATAAACTTCTTCTTGCCGAAAAAGTTGTTAATATAAAAGTTTAAGCATCGCTGGTCCTTATTTCGGCCGCCTCGACTCTGAATCATAGGTCTCATACTCATTCAACACTCAGTTCGGAATTTTACGTCCGCCAATCGAAAAAGCTCAAGATATCCCCACACTATAGTGCGTTGCGATTATGCGAGCCAACTACAGTAGCCTAAAGTCGCCCACATTGTCCCTCAGCTCGGAATCGAAAAAGGACAACTTGCAAGCTCCAGACACCCTTTTGTCAGCCTCGCGGCTCGCCTTTGATGTTCGGCGAGCGCTGCGAACGGAGTGTGATTGAGGTCCAGTGCAACCTTCGACCACAGAATTAAATAGACTAGACAAGTCGAACGCAAGAGTGCCTGCCGGCCGCCCGTACTGACACATTACCAGCGAAACGAAGCTCGTGTTCTAACTGTTGTGTGAGAAACTACAATAGCTATTTTTTTCAATCAATACTTTTCGGAAAATGTAGCTTTTCAGACTATTCTCTCGCTTACATGACGCACCTGCCCTAAAAACAAAAAATTTTCTCGCAATGCAACTTTTTGATGTCACGAATTAAAAAGTATAAAAAAGTTTGGACTTTATTCGATTTTTAAAGTGCCAAACCATTTTCATTTTCAAATTGTGAACACACCATTAGCGTCCCACACTATTAAACTATAGGTTTGTCAAATTTCAAAGATTTTGGACCATTTTCAGCTATTGAAACCACGGTGTAAATGAAACCGCACTGAAAATTTCACTCCTCTCTAGGCCCGCTCGACGTTTCTATCCTCACACAAGATGGCCGACGTAGCTTCAATTCCCACAATGTACTGGCTTATGGCATGACCAGTCTATTTAATTATGAGGTCGCTGAGTGCAACGTTAAAACAAAACGCAAAAAAAGCAGTACCGGAACGGCGTTCCGGCACCAGTAAACCCCTGGTCGTACTCCTTACATCTTCACCCACGGAAGAAAAAGGAAGCAGGTAATTTAGCACATTATCCCAGTTCAAATAGATTTAGGATTGTTTGTACTTTTTATGGTATTTTAAGTTTTGATAGATTTTGAGGGAACCAGCGAGCTATAAGGTCGCGTAAAAAAAGCAAAATGTGCAGAATAGTATCCACATTTACTTTTTTTAGATAAAACCCCAAAAAAGTTTCATTCTGGTACGAAAAATCTCAAATGACAGTTACTTCCGGTCAAAATGCTTCCGGTTGTTGGATTTTTTTTGGCTAACAAATTCGTCCGAGCTACATAGCCAACTAAACGTGTGTACCAAATTTGGAAAAAATCGGAAAAAATAAAACGTGTTCTGGGGACCATGATCGATGCTCATTTGCTATTCCCGACCATAAGGGTCGCTGCAATAGCTCATATTTCCTATGGAAATTCGCTAACAAGCTGGAGCAAAGAAAGGCTCCTCAGTTTTTACATTAATGGGAGGCTCAATGACATGAACAAATTTTCCCTGACTTTGGTACAAGTTCCGCGACTTTTCCTACTTCCCCTGACCGTAGGAACCCTGTTGTGTATACCAAGATTAACGCACCTTAATATAAAAGCTCGTGACATATTGGAAATGTGTACGCACAAATAATAATAGTTCACAGACTTTCGTCAGTGTGAAGTAAAAACTTACACAAAGAAACTAGTTACTGAAGGTACAATGTGAAGCAGATTAAAATAGAGAAACCAGATTTGTCCTTCAGTACTAATTGATTGAAGAATGTAATCAAGCACAATTAAGGTTTCCAATAGAACAGAGCCACTGAAACCTTTTACAGATAAAGTACTAGTGGCGCCTTACAGTCTGAGAAAACAGCTGGAGTTCAAGATGCAGCCACAACAACTAAGTGTTATGAAAATACAGCTTTCTTTGGTCGCCTTTTTACCACCTGTTTTAAGCAAAATAATATTAGATTTGTTTTTACTTCTTGGTGTTTGGTTTATGCAAATGTTGTTTCCACATTTTTTAACTTTACAAGACACACGGCCGAACGTTCTGTATCTTGTAATTATTTAAATATGTTCGTGTTTTGTTATATATTTTTCACTTTCCACTCACACTAAATAACAAACCTGACACTTTTGTAGGCATGTATTCAAACATTGTCTAATAAGTGTACGGTAAACAATTGTAACAGCTGTATAATTTTGTTGGTAACAATTTAGTCTTCAAATATAAAAAACTAGAATTATTAGAGAAATTATTGTAATTTTAGCCTACAAAAAACATGTTCCTATTTGTCTACTATATGCCCTTTTTACAACAATTCTATCTACTTCTCGTTAATTCTACTTTCAAGATTGTTTTTAGAGTTTTGGATGCATCAGCTGGAGAATTTCATTAGGGACGCATTCCTACGACTTTTGGTGCTTATATAACGCAATATTAAAACAATTTTTAAGTTGGATTTAATTTATAACCTGAACAATAAAATTATTAACACAGTAAAATCTGTTTCACAAATATTAGCTTTATTGCTACATAAATGTTTCGTTGTTATGCATCGTTATAATAATTTAACCCTGAAGTAGTGGCACCTTGTCTGACAGACCCGGCGCCATTGTTGTAGTTGTTGCGTAGGGTTGGCGCAACCTCGAAACTGTTTTTGTTTTTTACTGTCCCTTTTGCCATCCCAGTCAAGGAGTGATCGCCACTGTTTGTTGAGATATTATTGTTTTGGGTCTCTCAGACGAGACGCTACTACTGGAATAACTCAAAATGTAAATGGTTATTTGCTACTGTAAGTTACTTTATTGTGATGTAAGAGTAAAAGGTTGTGTGTTTATAAGTATATTATTAATTACAGTGTGTTAGACGTACATTATAATAGGCAGCGAGGCAGACGACAACGAATTAAGTAAGGTGAGGAACTTGGTGATGAACAGTTTGACGATTTAGATTTCGGCGAAGACGACATTTATGAAGATATAGACACTGAACAGGATAGAATTGAAAGAGAAGAAGAAAACATTGTAAAAATTCCATTGCCTGAGCCAAGTTGAATTTTCTTGCACTGATTGTCCAGTAAGAGTACTTTTAGGACAATCTTCTAAAGCAAAGAAAAAGTTCGGAAAACGCTTCCGCCATCTTTTTTACAACATAATTCATATTTAGAGAAATGTTTGACTGATTGAGTTCAAACTTGGCACGAAAATTAACCTAACAATGATACGATATTTCAAGAAAAATTCGCGATTATATAAAATCATGCGTTTCAAAATGGCGGCTGTTTGAAAATTTCAAACCTATATTAATCAAAACCAGTACATTTTAACAAGACACCTTTTTGTAGCCCTTTTGATTCCCTATCGGATGGTGTAATTGTCAAAACAATCGAATGAAGGATAATAGTTAAGTTATGTGTAATAATTAATTGGTTTGTTCAACCCGGCTTCCTATACCAACATAGTAAACACAACAATATTGTATGTACATATATGCTGTTATTATCCTTCATTCGATTGTTTTGACAGTTACACCATGTTACTGACAATAATGATACAATAATACATGAACAAAACATTTACTGGTTTTGTTGATGTTAAAACTAAGAAAAACCAAAACAGGTCTGTCAGACGAAGCGCCACCAATCACGTTACAAAAGGAGACGACACTACTAAAGGGTTAAACGATTCACAAAAGAAATCAAAGGAGTAAAGCGAAATTGTATTTTTCGTTTGTTTTAGGTAACTAACTCTACAAAAATGGTTTCTCATTTCTGCATTTAAGTTTATTAAAAATAAACATTTGTATTTAAAATTGAATCGCCAAAAAACAATTTACTACTTTTTTTTACTTAATGTAAGGACACTCCGTCGGTCGGGCATAACTAGCCTACGTTCACTACGAAACTGTAAAATAACGAAGGAAACAATTCCAGATTAAATAATTTATAAACAAAGTGCATATTGATTAATTCGTTAAAATGACAGTGAAATTGAATAACACAAGCTACCCCCAACATAGCTTCTTCGTTAAATTATAAATCATCAGTCTTCTACTGTCCAGAGATATCCAGACTTAAGTAAACATTAGACAAACATTAGGGTGAAGTGTGTGGGAAGGAGAGGTTGATAAACGACTTACCTTAAAGGACAAACGTAGGAATACGCCACTTGACATTGTTTCAGTAATGAATTGACAATCCCTCCAATTTTCTCAGGCACATAGGCAAGACTACCTTGCCACATCTCATAGCACAAATATTGTTCACTTTATCACTTAGTTTCATTCAATATCATAGTCACATACACGACACTAGCAAAACATGAAAAACATTTACAACACTAATCTAACAATTAATCCATGTTGAACCTAAACATTTTTTAGCGGTCGTAACCGGCTTGCAAGTATTGAAAAGTAAGAAGCTTTATAGGAAATCGTTAATTTGTGAATACAAAAAACCCTTTCGGCCGGCCTACAGGCGCAGAAACATTTCAAAGTTCCTGTTTCTCCCAAAACCCAAATACAAATAAATTTATTCGCTCCTGACTCTAAAAATTGCCGTAGTAAAAAAGCTTCTGAAAATTTTTTTGAAAGATTTACAAAATTTGTTAACTAGCTCGATATTGTGTCCACCAAGCCAGTAATGACGTTTTTGTTCTGCGATTTCATTTTGGTCAACCCTTGCAGTAAGGGTTAGTCCGTACCGAAATTTGTTTCAGAGAAAATGTTTAGAAAGTATACAATAACTTTAAATAGATTTTATATTGTGTGCAATTAGGTAGTGTAGGATTTTGTTGCAATTAAAACCCTTGAAATAATTATTAGTGTTTACAAAAAACTGTTTAACCCTTCGCCGGCCAGCGCGTGGCGCGGCAGTACTGCCCAAGAGAGCCAAGTCTTAAATCATTGAATTTGCATGTTCTTAGATTATTCATCGTAACATTTGTTCATCCAAATCTTAACGGGTTTTATTTTGTTTTTAGACAGTTAAATCTACTTTATAACTATTTGAAAAATAATAAATATTTATCATTGCTTATATTTTTAATGATTTAAATGTAAAAAATATTTTGTTCATTTGAACTTTAGAAATGGGATGAATCAAACAGTGGGAAATAATTTTAATTTGTTAAACAGACACATTCGTACAAACATGTTACACCATTATATCCAAATCTAAAGTTGAGTCCTATTGCGCCCAAAAGACAACATTTACAAATATTTTTCGATAAATAGTCAAATAAAAGTTTTGATAACTGTCATTGTGACCAACTAGTTTGGTTCACTATAAGACCGTTGTTATATTAAACAAGAATTACATGTTAATTATTACACAAACAAAATTTGTTTGAAGACGTCCGATCAATCGGACGCCGGCTCTTTTCGCCTAAACCACCGACGCGACGTTCAAAATTATGTACCACTCTTAGGAGGTATAACTTTATTACGGATGCAATAAATTTTGTAGAAGAGACGTGCAGATCTTTTGTGTTTAAATATGTTAAACCTGTAGTTTTTAATTCAAATTGTTTAGTAAAATTAAATATTTTTGATCTTAATAGGTTGTGCTCAACGTATATTGTTAAAAAGATCACAACCTAGTAAATTTTCTCCCAGAACGGAAAGGAAAAACACGCCAGTTTAGAAACAATTGCTCTATTAATGCGTGTTATATTTACATATGGCTACGCAATCATCTTGTTCATTCATTGACGCTGGTTCGGTATCAACATTTTAAAAGCGGATTTATTTAATTGTATCGGCCAACAAACAACGCAGGCAAGTCAAGGCCCTTAGCTAATACGTGCGTCATATCCGCAACAGTGCGCAGTTCTTTCCTAGCTTCATTTATTCCTTAAATAAATACTTTCAAGGATAAATACACGTCATATCACATCCTTATTGTCCTTTCGATTGACATAAAATTTCGTCATAACAAACCGTGCCTTTTCAAGTATTGCTATTTGGTTGACGTTCTGAATTCAGCTTAACCAGGTATTCAACATTTAGAGGTTACATTTATAAAATTTTGTTAAAATTGTTGAACGCACGAGTGAGATAACCTTTGTTCTCTCCAACCTGTTGGGGTATTACAAAGAAATCTCCAACCGACTGCAGTATTGCTGCTAATGTATCTTCTCTGGTTTGGTAGCTCTTTAATCTCATCCATCTAAGGTCTATACTTTGTGATCAATAGAGTGGATAGAGGTGATCGTCCACGAGGCGGCGCGGAGAATAACCGCACTCGAACAAAATTTATTCAAGAAGAAATAATAATTTTGTTTAAAATCATATTTCTTAAAAACGTTACCATTTCGATCGAACATTTGTCAATAGCTGGATAATTTATTTTTTAAATTGAAAAATTAGAAGAGTCGTTTTTCCAGAAAAAAAATTAATAAAATGCTAACATAAAAACTTTTTTTATTAGGGGTAGCGTGGCACAACGTGGAATAAATTTCAAACTGTTAGGAGGTCGGCGCCGACCTACAGATCGAATGTACGCAAAGCGAGTTTTACCGTTACAAGCAGAACGAAACAGCGCGTGAGCCGGGCCTATAGGCTGAGGTGCAAAAAAATTCTACTAATATAGGGCCTTTTTCGTACACGAAAGCAGCTATTCAGCGCCTTCGTGAGTGGACAAATTTCCCAAATAGTTGGTTGAAACCTTAAAACATATAAACTTAATTTTGTAAATTCGCTCAACTCACGTAAGCGTTTCAGCTGTGTCATCAAATTATTTTATCTTGACTAGTTTACTGTGTGATTTTCACGATTTGAACACACATCTTCTTGCTATTAATCGTCTGCATGCGAAAATTAGTTTAAAATGTTTCCATCCAACAACATTGTAGGAAGTAAATGTACAAAACGCGTTACCAACTTGACAGAACCAAACTAAGACAACAGCGCGAGTGTGCCTACTTGATATTCTGTGTTGATGTTACAGACCGCTATACACCTAACCTCAATGGAGTTCATTATTGTAATTATTTGAACGGATGGGGGCAATTTAAGTTGAACTGCGGGTTGTGTAGCATAATCATACTGGTCCACTATTAGGCAATTGGTTATTTAAAAAAATATACGATCACCTCATGGTCTAGAATAAGGTTCTTAAAGCATATCAAAATACTACTTCAAGTGTACCTAAATACACTTTAAAAAGTTCGTACTCCAAACCATAGTAACTTTGAGGGGATGAAAGGAACAGTAAACAATATTAATAAAGGTATACGCCATCCATGCAAGAAAACATTGCTGCGATTGGCAATGTGGTAGTTACGGTAATCAAAAGGTGTACGTGAGATTAGTAGTACCTTTAAAACACACTCTGTTTTCTATCTTATGTAACTACAAGGAACACGTTTCTATTATCTTAAAACCTGCTTATCAATTCTTCCTTCTAGTGATCAAGTTTCAAATGAATAACAATATCTTGTAAAAGAAGTGTGGTAATATTTCAACTGAACAATAGTAACAAACCAGATGCGCCCTGCAAGGCTACGTTGGGTCTAAAATGAGCAAAAATTACTGCAAAGATCTTTTCTCTTTATTAGGCCTTATAAAACACTAAAGGAAACACATTTATAAAAAAAAAAACTAAAGATATAGGACGAACTGTTACCAATTTGCGAATGTTGGTTTTAAAGGGAGGGTCATTATTTTGGCCCAGTTCAATGTTCGTCAGTATCTAGATGTAGCTTTTGTTGTTTACTCGCTATTATATGACAAATTCTGTCATTTGCGCAAAAACTCTGACCTTTCTGCGAATGCATCATGCTCCAGGTATTCGCTACCACCACCACCCCACCCCAATCCAAGTGTCTTTATCCTAATCAATTGTAATTTCCGTGAAAATATCAGAGTATACAATAACCTGTTTGCATTTGCTTCGCCGCAGGGGTTGGTGAGCGAAGCGGGAAATGGGCTGATCCCTCTAGTGAAAAATTGCCTTTTTCGTTCATGCAGTGTACGGTGTTTTGGGAGCCGGCTCTTCTTTTCCCTCATCAACCAATATATAATTATTTACCCCAATTGTGGCTATCTTATCAAGTGTACCCCCCCCCACCGGTTTCATGCAATTTAAAAAAAATTCTTCTCCTCTAAAACCTATTAACCTATTTGGATATAATTTTGCAGGCCCAATCTACATGGTTTGAAAGGTGCACCACTTCAATTTCAAATGTACATCTCTTTTTCTAAAATGTTGTTCCAGTTTTCAAAAATGTCTATATATACCATGCGTTGTATACAAGTTGCAGCTCTCGTAGCAGTTCGCCTTCGGTATTTCCCCCACTTCCAGTACACCATTTGACCACTCATAGTTATCTACGTCTTAAAAATCGCAAAAAATCCGCGTACCCTCTTAATCCTAAACGAAAACCAATAGTTTTGCTATCGACCGCTAGGTGGCGGAAAGTCGACGTTGTATGCGAGTAAGAATTAGTAGTTTCGTATGTAAGGTGGTTGTATATGGCCGCCGGTGACAGTTTTTTGCAAAGGTTTCGCTGCCTCTATAATAAAAAAAGCATTGCAATTAACATTAAAGAAAAACTTTTAAGTAAAAAACCCTCTTACATAGGCCTTGGTCTCAATCTAACGCCAGCGCTATCACTCAAAGGCATGGAGTGTTAGGACTTATCGGTATCTCCACCCTTCTGTGCTTCACTTGATCAAACTTTCATTTATTTAATTTTACATTTTATAATACTGGGTGTCCCAATAAAACCTGACACTTTTTAAACAGCTGTTTCTCAGCTGTTATTTTGTTTATACTGTTGATTGTTACAAAAATTAAAAACACAGCTGATAAAATTTCAGTAAACATGGAGTAGTGGGCATTTCAACATCGTGCTTTTCTTACCGAAGATTTAAAAAATAATAATTAGTCTGTAACTGCTACGCAATCGTTATTTCGTAACAATTTCCATGTTCCTCGTCATGGTGCTGTTTATTATAGGAATACTATTAAAAGGTGGATAAACAATTTCAGAAATAGTGCATCTGCATTAAAAGTAAAACTAACTGGTAGGCCTGGATCTGTACGTACTCCAGACAATGTTGAAAATGTGCGTGTGTCTGTTCTGCAAAGCCCAAATCTATCAATCCGGAAACAATCTGCCGTATAATGAGTTTCAAAGACTAACTTACAACGAATTTTACATCTTGATTTGAATTTTCATCCCTACAAGTTAGCAGTTGCACACAAACTCAATCCTGTTGATAATGAATTACGTCTTATTTTTTGTGAAAAATTATTGCACCTAATTAATCACGAAAACATTTTGCAACGTCTAATAATGTCAGATGAAGCTCATTTTGAGCTAAATGGTAACGTAAACAAAAAAAATGTTCGTTACTGGTCATGAAATAATCCTCTGCATAGTGAAAAAGTGATTGATTGTATGGTGTGGTGTTGCAAGTTTTGAAGTTATCGGGATTTATATATATGTTTTTTATGAAAACGGTGAAAGAGTTACTGTGAATAAAGTACGTTTAAATGATTCAGAACTTTTTAGTTCCACAATTCCATCAGTTTGGAATCAGTTGTGGTAGGCCTACCAGCAAGATGGAGCTTCTGCGCATATGGCAGATGTGTCAATGAGTGTTTTACGAAGACTGTTCCCGAGGCATCTCATATCACGTTTTGGTAATGTCGCATGGCCTTCCCGGTCGCCAGATCTTAAGAGCAAAGTTTTTTCACAAAATCTCACACAATTGCCGATTTAAAGAACTGTATAAGAAATGAAGTTGCTGCAATACCAATACCATTAACACCACCCAACCGATATTCAAGAAACTAGTTTCTATAACTATCTCTCAAATACAATCATAAAATGTTGCATCAAATAATGCTATGCCACCAGGAACTTATTTCCCCGTATTAAGATAAACACGCTTATTTCAAGGTAACGGAAATAGATAAATGTATCGTGAAAAAAGTGCTTTTTATAGACCTTTTCGTTATCAACGTCTTTTGCTTACTGATTTTACTAAAGCCAGGCCATCGTATGCCATGAAAAATTACTATTTTGTGTTTGTCTAACCTTTTCACTTTTTAACATAGCGACCCCTTTTTTGGAAAATCACGTGGACACATAGCCCGTGTTGGCTGGATGGTAGTGCTTCACTAATCAGTAAAATTTTCATCGAAATCGGTTAAGAAGTTTTTGGTCAAATCGTTTAAGCACATGTTGTTTTTATCTGTTTAACGAGTTAGCCAGCCTAAGCAATGACATACATTCAAACGGCGGGGTTTCTCAAGTGTGTTCACGTTTTCCACCACTAATCACCAATGTTTAAACAAGCCCGGCAATTTTTTATGTGTCAATCTGAAGACAATATAAAAGTAAGTGTTTCTTCAATATTGTATAGGTAGTCTTTGCGTTTGTTACATAGAAACGGTCAAACCTATTTTTCGCACAAGTAAAATAGATACATTATTTTAGATATTTAATTTAGCTCCTGCATCACTGAAGATGACGACTTTGTGGGGTAAACGCATAGTAAATAAATGCATTACTTTTGAGAGTTTATGTTCAAGGTGTATTCTATCAAATATAGTGTGATTATGTAAAAATACTTTACAAGAAGTAGGCCTACCACTGACTTGCTCTACAAAGTGAAGTGTACATAGCGTAGTTGGTACCGGATGCGTCGCTGACTTGTCAAACCACTTATCAACTAACTCGTATCTTATCTTCAAACTACGATACTACGTAGGTACTTTTGTCGTTAGTTTACAAGAACTTGTTACAAGTTGCGGAATAATCACATTGTTAACACCTAAACGTTAAACATAATTGACACCTATGCATAACAAGGCAATAGCGCAGTAATTGCTTCATATTATCGTGACTGTTCGTTTTTAAAACATTTTTAATTATTTTCGTTATGGTTACTTGTTTATGGTTACATAAGGGGACTTGCTACGGGGGGGAAAAATTTTCACATTTTTTTTTATTATTGATTATTATTATTCAGAACGTTTTGCGATTCACATTTTTTTTAAATCCCGTTCATTTGTCACGTAATTGAAATTTTTTAAGTACTAAGTTTGAATTTGTTTCCTTAGACAACAAAAACGTTATAATTAAAAGTAATTCGCAAGCCGGATTTGCGATTTTATAAAGAATATTCAGGTTTTTTTTCAGCACTCAATTACAAAAGATTGTTTTATAAAGTGGTTTTAAATGAGGCAATGTCAAAGCGCTTAGCTGCAATAAATTGCACTGTTTAGATAGGGTGAAGCGCTGGAGTCACCGGTCGCTTTCTCTTTTACAGGAGCAGACCCTTAACTCAGGTAGATACATGCTAAAAACTTATATTAGAAGAATTATCTATACCGAATCATTCAGCACAAAATAGTAGACGTTTATATATATATATATTTTTAAATCGTGTAAGTTTCACTTTTTCATTTTCAATTCATTATTTGGAAAACTTGAGATAAATAATACTAATTTTGTATAAGGGAACTGCCCCGACACCTACAGAGCATATTTTTTGGGACGAATTCCATAATGTAGAGTAGTTGATCTTCTAGTCTATATTTCAAGAAATCAAGCAATAAATCAAATATATATTATAATACGGTCTATATAGTGCGACAGGCAGAAAATAATAATTCAATATCATATTCAATTATACGGGATATATATAACTTAAATTGGCACATCTCAAGTTAAACGCATTACAAAGCGAGACATTTTTAAATGAAACACCCAAAAAGTTAAAACCCCTTCCTCCAACAACTATACAAAATTTGGTCTAGAGCCTGAAAAATGGAGTCCATAGATTTATCAATTCCCAAATCTAATGTCTATTTTTTTTTTTTTTTAAATTGTCAACCTATATTTTTCTAGTCTATGTAAACTTGAGAACACAAATTTAAATTAAACAATGTAGTTCTACCTGTAGGCAATGACAGATTAACTCTAATAATGAACTACTGCGCAAATAAAAACATATTACATCTTTGATACTAATTCCTACAACGAAAAATAAATAAAACATGATTTCATTTTGGAAATAAACGTTTTGAAATGTAAACACTGAACAAAGTCAGCCCGAATGTACAACAATAAACATTGCATCTATTTATTCGTTAAGATCGCAACAAGTTTCTAAATTTAGACCCGAAATACGCATCGCGTAAATAAACTATCTGGCACGTAAACATATTCGAAAATAGGAAACTCTAACGAAAACTGCTATTGGAATGCACATATTATGTTATTAAACCTGTAAATAATAAATGTTGAGGGTTAAAACATAGAAAGTGGTTATATAAAATTTTTCAACTGATGTAGTTTAAAGGTTTAGTTTTAGAAAAATAAAACTCTATCAGTGTGCCAAAATTTAAATAAAGGAGCATTGGCACTCGCTAGCGAATTGATCAAATTCCACAATGTTTTCTAACCGACACTCTTCAAACCATGTAGTAAGTTCAAATTTGAAATAAATACGATTGTAGAGAAATATTTTAAACTTAATCGTATATCATTTCTAGAAAATTATAAAATACGTGTTTCGATAAATATAATACAAAAGCTATTCGATTATGTAACGTATAGGCCTATACACTTTCAAATTAATTTGTTTAGACTACCGTAAGAAAAGTTGTATAGTAGCAAAAAAACTGAAATAAACAAACCAAATTGAAAGTTTATAAATTGTCTCAGTTTCTCAAAATTGACTCAACCTATTTTTACGAAATAAACTCCTTCCAAATTGCCGATTTTTCTTGAGTAAATCACAAAACGTACACGTACACGTACACAAAACGTATATCACCAGGCCATTTTTTAATAAGGACAAT
Organism: Philaenus spumarius; assembly: GCA_018207615.1. Taxonomy (NCBI): domain Eukaryota; kingdom Metazoa; phylum Arthropoda; class Insecta; order Hemiptera; family Aphrophoridae; genus Philaenus; species Philaenus spumarius. The sequence goes on along the minus strand of JAGFPH010000188.1, from coordinate 722,041 downwards.
TAAAACACGGATAATAATTCTCAGAAAATTTCTACCGAATATGGAAACTATAAATATATTATGAAGGAAGCTACACCATCGTTTTTCATAGTCATTGTGTATCTCCGATTTCAACGGTTTCAAGTTCTTTGTGTTTAGTTTGGAGTTTGAATCCTTATCACTAGCCCTACGTGTACAACAAATAATCCGAGATTTTAATTAAATTAAATTTGGTAAATAAATTCTTTAGCAAATATAAGACGTACCTTAAACATATTGAAAATTAAAGAGTCAAAATGTCCGAAGAAAAAGCTTTAAAACATTTATTTTTATTACGAGGATTAATAATTTTAATTATTTTAAGTCGTACAAAATTGTATTTAAATTATAAAAATATCAAGTTTAACCATTGCACTCCTTTATAGTTATACTACCTGATCCCTGCGGCTTGGCTCGCAGATGTGATTAAATAAATAAAAGGACTATAGGGTAAATATTTTGGCTTACCATTACACGTAATTAAAAGTAAAGAATTTTAGATCCGAGTTTCATGGCCAAAAAACGCACAGTGAGTTTTGCCCAAATCGATTTATGTATCCGTTTTAGGCAAGCGTAAATTATTAGCTATGCACCAATAAACGCTAAAAATCCCGTTTTCCACCAGTTTGTTACCCATAAGTCCCGAACGAACATAAAAATTACAAATCAGGTTTTGAGGTGAATTTAACGTCTATGAGTAAATATTACATTATTGCTTACTATTTGACATATATTTAACGGTTAAACCAGCGTATACAGAAAATTAAAACACAGAGATCTTGTCAAAGTGTTAAGCTTTTGATCCAAATCAGTTGTTTTATTTCTAGATGGCGTGTCACGTCCGTTCACAAAACCCCAAATTAAGTAAATAATTCCCCCCCCCCCCATTTTTAAATAGGAACCCTAAACATTTCCGAGATAAAAAGTAACCTAGATAAATCTCTGAAAAGTCATCTACATGCAAATGAAAGTTTCGTCAAAATTGGTTCAGCCGTTCCGGAGATTCGCCCGGACAAAGAGACAGACAAAAAAAAATTTAAATGCATGTTTTGGTTTTAGTAAAGTGAATAACCATATGAGCCTAGAAAAAAGTATTTATGTCAAAATCACAGACAAACACTTTAATATTATTTATATGTATAGATTAGGTCATACAATTTACGTTTCGTTAATTGTGGGGGGGGGGGGGTAAAGTGATTCAATATTTCAAAAGATGTAATATTTTTGGTTACTATTTTATGGCAAAATATGTGGAAATTTAAAATGTCTAAACATTTAACAGATTTATGAAAAATACATAACGTTCTTCATCTCCATAAATTACCGATATTGGAAATACAAATTTTAATATGATCATTAATAATGCTGAAAGTGCTAATAGGCCTACTTTGCAGAAGTTTTTACATATTATAACTGCTTTGTGTATTGAAGAATTGTTACAAATAATATAACTCGTATTTATTAATTACAAGTACTGTAACTAATATTCAAACCATAAACAAAATTAAAATGAAAAATATTTACAATAACTCTTAAACAAAATGACTGTAATTTGACATGAAACACTGCACAGCACTGTCTGTTCACACACAACATAGTTACAACGACACTGATTCAGCGCAGTGCGGCGGACAACGTACGAAACACGACTGATGACTCTTTTACTCCGTTACTTTGTCCAAGTATAACGTCATCTTGCGATTGTTCCACCACTGCGTTAAAGATAAATAACAGATTTCGCAACTCTGCCAAAAAGATCTGCGTCCGCTATGGCGTAACAATGGTACAGTTACGATTGCACGACACATATTTTAAAACTGCTGTTCCATATTTACAAATTTCCTCGTAAAAACTGCACGAATATTTTTACAGAAGTATGAAGACAAAAGCACAAGAAACTAACCTTGAGTATTCTATACACTCCTCAGATTTAAAATAGTTATCTTTATTATGAAAAATGGGCAGTGGAGTAGATAACCCTTCCCCCTCCTCCTCAACCCCCACGGTGAGGGGCGCGGCAGGTGAAGGCCGCGACCCGGACATATAAAAAATATATAAAGGAATTCAAAAATAAAATCTAGTAAATACATTATCATCAAAATAAATTTTACAATGAACAATATTTCATTAAGATATCTTAGGTAAAACTGTTCCATAAATAATATAACCACGGCTCATAATCATTATGGTTAAGAAATCTGTTTAGTAGCAGTGTAGCAGTTAACAATAATGCTTGCTAAACATTAGTAATATATAAAAATGAATTGCTGTTCGTTAGTCTCGCTAAAACTCGAGAACGGCTGGACCGATTTGGCTTTTTTTGGTCTTAAAATGTTTGTAGTAGTTCATAGAAGGTTTATATGTAAAGAAAAGTTTGAAAAGTTTCCCGAAAAAGTTTCAAATTTGGAAGAAACTGAACAGCATTTATTGTATGAACTCAAAACCATAGCTCACAAAAACAGCTGTTCGTATAAAAAGCTTATGTTTGTTTGCATGTATTACCATAGCAACATTACTTAGCAAATTTATATAATACTCTTCAAAACCAACAGCTTTTTAAGGTTAGATTGAAAAACTATAAACAAACACAAATAAAAATGCTAACAGAATTATAATTCAACTCAAACATTGGTTATTAAATATCTATATAGGCCTACTTAGAGATATGCTGCTTAAAATATTGTTTTTCTAAAATATATCATAACTATGAAGTTTTTAATACTTTTCAAAACATATTTTCGCTATCAATAATAATAATAAACAAATTATTTAACACCATGCATAACCATAAACATACACAAGTTTAAACATATTTTATTGAACACTAAACAAACCATCTGAATTAAACTAAATGCCATTAAAATATCACATTCGTAGCTTTATTTTGATATATACTGTATATTGTATATTTAAATACTAAACAATATATATCTTATACTAATTAGGCCTATACATTTAACATTAAAAACTCTATTTGAACCAGTTTGTTACATCCTAAATTAACGCGGATGTTACAAAGTGATTCAAATATCATTTCTACGACCCCCATCTAATTTAAACCCTCCCTAAGAAAGGGTTAAAAGAAATTCGAAATTTTAGGGTGCTTTGGGGAGGGGGGTCAAAGTTACTAAAAATCCCTATAAGAACGAATTGGAATGAAATTTGGTACGTAGCTTCCTCTAAGGCCGTAGGTGATCGCAACATTGTCAATGAAATTAAGTGAAAGTCAAACTTAGTAAAAACTATAAATTAAAACGATATATTTAAAGCTTTTTCATGTTAGATAGTAGTTTACAGGAATACAATTTTCAGTGCTTTCCTAAATAGCGTAGACTTTTTTTCATGACCACAGTAGGATACGCACAGATATTCAACGAACACTTAAAAAGAATTAGAATTACGTCAAAAAGACTGAAAATATCAACAACCACGGGAAACGCCGTACGGGTCAGCTAATTAGTAATAATAAGCAAACTATTTGCTCCCCCATCAAACAAATGTATTTCATTGATGTAAATGTATAACTACCAGGTGTTAAGTTAGGCGGATATTGGACCGCGTTTGACGCTAGTCACGGGACGTGCCACAGAGCGACTTTTTGTAACATACGTAAATGAACGGATTAGCGCATATTGGTAACGCGACTCGCGTGGCACGACAGACATAGCACAGTGGCAGTCACACATTTTCTCGTGCCACACGTCTCACGAGTTCAGTACTCTGCTGGTGCTCAAAGGTTTTGGTGTCCAGTTGTGCATTTTACATTATTACATTTTTCAGATGTTGGCCCAGGAAAAGCACATAGAGGCATAAATAATTTCGAAAATAAAATTGAATTAATGTGAATAACTTTTAATGAATAACACTGTGAATTGAATTTAATGAATTAAAACTGTGTTTTATATTATGTTCTCTGCATTTTTAATATGAGATAATTTTTAATAAAGTATTTGGCGTTTGACATTAACCCCGTAAAAATAAAAATGTCTACATAAAGTCATAAACTAACAAGTGAAAATGTTTAAGATATGTACATATAAAGGACATCCCGTGCACTTCTGTGAGTTTCGGTTCATCCGGTAGTAGTTAGTAAAAACAACAAGTAATTCTGGTAATTCTGAAGTCATTTTAAATTAGGTTAGATTTCATAAACAAAGTTTTATCGGGGAATCATTCATTTTAAACGTTCTAAAAAATAAAATGTCTTCTGGGCGAGAGTTAGGAGCAACTGCGTTGTAAGCGTTCCCCAACCTAACGCGTAGGGCGCGATCGTGTCGTGCAGCTCGCGTCGTGTCATCTCGCACGCGTCCCAATATGCACCTAGCCTTAATGATGTGTGTGTAGTGTGTACCAGCGTACCAACGTCATCAAAGTGATAGACACTGACAAAATATAAGCCATCCCTCGTGCTATCGACCAGAATAAAATAATGATTAATCGACCAGAATAAAATAATGATTATTGCCTGATTATAAATTTTCCAAGTTGGTTGCTATGATAATAAATGAAAATGATATCAAGAAATATGTTTTGGTTTAATATAATTCTAACCTAAAATTGTGTGAAGTTTTTTTATCTAGAATCAGTTTATAATTCTTCACAAACAACAGTTTTTTTAGGTTAGGTTAACAAAATAAAAGCAAACACGATCAAAAATCAACGAAATTCTTACTGTATTATAATTTAATTCAAACATATGTTGTTAAAGATTATAAATAAAACTGCTGTTTTGGATCAAATTCGTAACATAATTTTACGTTAGGGATATATGATTTTTGAAAGCATTTACATTTGGATTAGGTAACAGCAAACACAAACAAAAATCTACGAAAAAGGCTCACTATATTAAAAGTCAAACATTTGTTGCTAAGCTTTTGCTCCGAATCAGCTGTTTTATAGTTCTGGAAGTAAATCCAAGAATGTTCACTGTTCACTATTGTTATGCTTTAAAATCAAAATTTTACAAAATCCTTTCTTAGTGGTGGCCTATGAAACCATTAAGATTATAACTTTAAACTTTTGTATTTTGATCTACGTTGATTCTATGTCAGTCAGACAGGACAAAACCGCTTACATAATATTTATAAAAAGATTTAGTCATGGCTGAAATATGTGGTCGTTTTATTTTTTAAGTTTGTTAAGATTTTATATTCTTTAATTAGTTTTGATTGACGTTATCATTTGTTTGCTTTGGTGTTCTTGTCACATTAAGGAACATTGCATGCTAGATACTTTACCAATCAATAATGACTTGACGTAGAACTGTTTTTCGTCTACAAAAAACAAATGAAAAAATAAATAATCAACTATGGTGCAAAGTAAAAATGTAAATTGAAAAACTATTAACAGCGTGTTTTTTCAGCACAGACGTCTCAAACAGACGAAGGCCAAATGTATTTTTCTTTCTAATCATAGAACGTTTTATTTTCGCAAATTGAAGATAAAAGCAAACCTTGATAAGCTGCATGTCATGTGTTTTGCCAATATAATTCTACTGCGATTGCAAGGATAATTAATAAATCGATTAAAAATGCACTCATAATGTCAATGATCAAGAAAACATAAAAACCCACGTTCGTCTTTAGCGTACTTAAAAAATACATAAACTGAATACATTTAACAAACAAAAGACGCAATTATCATTCATACATCGTTAAAGCGTATAAGGAATTAGGCCTACAGTCAATCAATTATACAACAATTTCATTATTGCATTGTGCTTTTTATATTACAAACTTTGATATAGCTGAATTAGATCTAGGTTAATGTTTTTTTTTTGGGGGGGGGGGTTTAAAGGCGAAAAACCTGGGTGGTTATCATCGCCTACTCTAGGTTTATATGTAAATACAAATTTAAATGTTCGTTTGTTCAAAATCTAAAATCTACGAAAGCTCTTTACCTATTACTTTGAAATTTTGACACAACTTTACGTTCGAACACCCGCGTGTTTTAATATACTTTTTTTTTAAATATTGCCAATCTGTTGACATAAAAATAACACAAATTATACTAATTATTTTAAGGAAAAATTGGGAGAACCATAATAAACAATAATTACATTTGTTTAGTGTTTATAGAGTAATCAGCTATTTGCTCTAATACTTTCATTAACAACTGACTTCAAAACTTTTAACAATTATTTGTATTTCTAACATTTTAGGTTAGGTTTTTGTTTAAGTGTAGACCTGAGGCTTGCTGGTTTTTTAACCTTTATTATAACTACTGTTATAAATTATACGAAATAAGTTATTATTTTACTATTAAACGGGGTCTCCCCTAGTACATACATAATAAAATCGTGTCTGTATGTCTGTGACAGCATCAACGAGGGGGTTTGAGATATAGACGCAGCATATCTTCGGGAAGGTTTAGGAGAAGTCCACATTTGAAAAATCCATTCCTTCAAAACTTAGTGACCTAAGAGGACAATCTCGCCCTATTTTGGGCACGTTTCTCCTTATAACCTTATACTGGTAGCGAGTATGTTCAATTTGAGATACTCATTGGATTCCGCTATCCGAGTTCTTTCAAATGGTCACTGAGGCGATTGTGTAGGTTGCATACTTCAGAAGTTATAACACAAAAGTTTGCGTTTTTCTTAATTTTTTGTTAACCTACTTTTTAAACAGCTGTTGCTTTTCAAAGGTAGATTTTAAGAAAAATCTGAGACCACTTTGGCCATTTTAAATTTACAACTTTTAAATTCTCTACAACTTTCTTATTTTGCATTTTTGTTTTCAACGCGATCTAAGGGATATAAAATGAAAACGGGATAGTTTTCATTAATAGTTCTGCTTTAAGGTATTTTCGGCCATAACTTTTGAAACGTGTTATTTGTTCTTACATTTGCTAATATAGTTAAATTGACCGTATCTAAACTTCATACGATAATATCAATCAACCAGGATTGCACGTTGGCAAAGTCACGGGCACAACTACTTCTACATAAATTCACCTTTTGGTAAATTTTATTATAAATTAGTTTTTCTGATAAGGAAAATATGTATTTTACTAAAAACTTATTGAAACGAAAATCCGCTACGGTATTCCTTAATAAGCATAATTTCTTAAAATTCACTCAAAACAAATCGAGTACAAAATTAAGATTAATCTTAACATAGTAAGTAATATGACGGCTGTCATTGTTTAATCAGTAACAATCAAGATTGTATTTTTATAGTTCAAGTTTGCTTTCGGTTAGCCTGATTTATATAACGAGAATAATTGTATCAGCATTACTTTTTTTTTTTTTTTTTTAAAGACGAAAAACCTAGGTGGTTATCATCGCCTGGTCAGCATTACGTATAGAGTGCAAATAAAGATTATGGGTTGAATAGATACTAAATGTGATTGTGTTTTAAAAAAACAGATATCTCAGTTGGTTAGCTTGTTTTCACTCGTTACACTCCACACGGTCGCAGGTTCGAATTCTAGGATTGACATTGTTTTTTCGTTGTTTTGTCCACTTCCCGCCCTCCATTAATTAGTCATAATCAAAGTGAATAGGCCTATTTGTATAGGCCTAACATTTTTTTTAGTTTTTCCTCAAGAATTTTGTCACTTTGTTATAATTTGTTGGAAAATTAGTTTTACAGATCAGTTTAATATTTATCATAATTAATTAAACAAATGCATCAGTGTGTTATACTATGTCTTTAGTTTTTAGTTTTCTAACAGTCAGAAAATAAATAGATTAAGTAAAGCACTTCTGATGCAATATGTAGTTCAAGATAAAAATAAGTCAGATGCAGTCTTTCATAACTTCGTAGGCAAGTTACAACATTGCAACGTTTTCATTAGGCTTTCAGAAAGTGGCCAACAAAGAAGGTGTAACAGACTTTACACCATAACATCGATGGTCACAAAAAAAACTACACGAAATGCAACAAACTTTCATGTAAAATATCCTTATGTTATGAATTTTTAACATCAAAAGTTGAATTTACTCTTTTAATTTAATTTTATTAAAGTTAACCTAATTTATTTGACATATGAAGTTTTGCACTAAACTAGTTTTTATGATGAGATATTTTATGTGATATTACGTAAGACATGCGATGTTTTGCACTAAATAACTGATCATTTTGGACAGGTCAAACCGAAATCCCTATGTACATTTTACAATGTTTATGTTATTGCATCAGAACTCAAAACTGAACAAAATTTGCTGTAATTTTATTGAATTGGTTTTATGGCTATCGTAATCTATTTAAAAAAACAAAATCTGGGTATTTTTTCCTTCAATTAATTATTATTAATATCGTCATTTATTATAATAGTTCAATTGTTTGTAGTTCAATTTGTGAAATTCTGTTAACAACTTAAAATTCAGTATGCACGAAAAGGTGCATTGTCAACACACTTTTTATTACACAATATTGCGTCAGTAAATTTTTTGCTAAAAGCCCTATTATGGCATACAAGTTTTCTGTACATTGTTTACAAATATTATAGCTGAAAGTTCTTGACTTACAAGTTTTTTTGGTAGCAGAATAAGGGTACAAATACACAGGCAGCGATGCGATGCGACGAGAAGCGACGCGACGTGACGCGATACTATCAAACACGTATTAACATATGGCATAAAACACACAGGGCGCGACGCGATGCGACACGACGCGACGCGAAGAGGTGCGACAACCTATGAAACAAATCAGTTTGTTTTTTTCAAGCGATTAGAAGCGATAGCACGATAGCAGTGTGTGTTCAGTAGCCGAGATGGATGGTGAGTTATTAATTAATGAGGTGTTTTCAAGAAACCCGATTTGGGAATCGAAACATATAAATCACAGGAACAGAGGAGTGGTAGGCAAGATGTGCACTGAAGTATCCAGTACAAGTAAGTTAATGTTTCTTAACAAAAAAAATGTATTTTTTGGCGTTTGCAAGCATTGTTTCAAAAATTCTCCAAAAATAGTAAATGAACCCCAATCCAAAAGTGTTCCATAGCTTTTTAGTAGAGAGAGGTTCGAAAAATTTATATATACCAGTAAAAAATGATAGATGTAAAATTTACAAAGTTATTAGCTCAAGAAACACAAAATTTTCAGTTACGAAAGGTAAAAGTTCAACTTTAGGCCTACATAAAAGGTAGTAAACATTTTTTGTATTTTTTTCAAAAAATGTACGAAAGTTTCGTAATTTAGTTCTTAAAAGAACTGTATACAAATATTTATCAATTTCAAATTTCTTTTTTTGAAAACAAAAGTTTTTATGTTCCTACTACAAGATTTCTAACAAAACTAGGCCTAGTTTGAATAGTAATTTATTAATATATCCTTTGCCCAAAAATATGACGTTTTGTGTGAAAACCCGTTAGAAGTGCCACTTCCTCGGGAGCGTTAGAAAATCGAGTTTTGAATTTCCTACTTGTCAGTATTTCTCAGCATTGTAAAAACAAAACCGTTAGAGTAAGTATGGTTTGCTTTACACCAAACAAAAGATTGAACTTTGGTCTATGAATAGATATAAACAGGTCTATTCAAATAATTCGAATTGTAAGAGATATCTTGTAGTTGTAGTTGTAGTTCCAAGTCGCTTCGCGTCGCATCGCCCTCTATGTGTTTGGATATCGCGTCTAGTCGCATCGCGTAGCGTCGCGTCGCATCGCTGCCTGTGTATTTGTACCCTAACATTTACCGACTAACAAGATAAAAATTAAAACCATATTCTCAGTGCATTACAACAACTAGTCTATGCAGTAAAAGAACAATAAGCTTTTAGCAGCTTCGTTAGCAGCTTTTAGCTATAATACATGTTAGTATCTCCCGTGGTAATCGACCAATTGTGTTAGTAAAGTAAAGCAATTCAACTTGTTTTCCATATAACACATTGTAATTTATTTGTATGCCACTTCTTAATTTTTACCTCGTAGCTGAGGAAAATAGTTGCAATTAATAATAAATATTAAGTAAAAGTAAACAATTCAACTATTATACGGTAGAATAAACAAATAAATAAAGATAAGTGAAAATTAAATTTGAAAGACATGGAAACAAGGCTAAATATCGTGTGTATAATTTTGTTTTAAATTATTTTCCCGTGAAGGGAAGGCAAAGGGCTAGCTCATACAGCCATGAATGTGACCAAAATGCTTTCCTTTAATTGTTTGACGCGTTTTGTATGGAGAAATCATGTGTGTATGAAAATATATAGCCATGACCTACATAAATAAATGTTTATATTCATTTCCACGTAGCAACCAACTGCATAAAGTAGCAGATAAAACGGCTGATTGGTCTATCCAGCTCACCAACACAATTTTAGGTTATGCCTAGTTTATTTTATTTTACCTGGATTAGCAGTAACACACACACACACGTTTTTTTACACATTTATACAGTAGCTTTCGAATGCTAAAAGTTTCACTCTTCGCTTTTTACAATAAATACTAAAAACAGTACATAAATGTTCGATGTTCACGTATTAGTATAACGATTTTGGCGACTCAATGACAATTTCCAAATTGAGTAAATATGAGTAAATTATTGTTGATGCACTATTAATTATTTATTATTTTTAAAGAACACATCTGTGTGTGTTTCTAACAGGATGCAGCCATATTTCCCACTTTAGTTATGCACAGGATACCAATTGAACCATACAGTATTTGAAGCGATTAAACGAAGTTTATTAGTACTGAATCGATTAATATGTATGATTACGATAAGCAATATAGGCTAAAATATCCTAGGTCGTAGGATGAAGACAATTAAATGAAATAGCCGCTTTAGATAGAAGCAAGATATCGACATTAAGTGACTGTTCGAGAAGGCTAGGGATTTACGAATGCGCGCTCTATAAAGATATGTGTTAGACATTATTCAAAGAAAGTGGTTTTTGTATAGAGTCTAGCTAAATATTTCCTAAATCGTTATTGTTTTCTGTTTCCGAAATGGACCAATTTTACTTTCTCACTATAGGCCTACTATAGTATAGAAAAATTATAGTGATCGCAAAAAAATCGATGTTGAGATTTTTGTGGAAATATCCGTTTAGGGACCCCCTGAGTTCAAAAAAGTGTTTTTACAAAATGTCTATCTGTATGTCTGTCTGTATGTATGTATACAAAGCTAGAGCGAAAAGTATTCGATCGATTTCGAACAAATTTGCACCAAACATGTCAATTAGGCCTACATAGATGCACGAAAAAGGGTTTCGAAAATTTAAAAAAAAAAAACCTTTTTGGCCATAAACCCCCAAAAATTCAGTTTTATAAACGGTGGTACGTTATAGAGTAGGGCCGTTTAAACGTAGAGAATGTTTTGAAGTTTTTTGTAAGGTTATCTCATAACTTTAGAAATAAAATTCATCAGGGCTACTGTAACCGTTACACAAAACTAAAGTGAACACATTTGAGCATTATCAGTTGTGTACGGTACTTAATTCTAGTAAACTTTAAGTACGAACGAGTTTAATCAATTAACTGTTCTTTTCTGTTTATTTGTTTCAACTAGAAGCACTTAAAGATGACACAGACACAAGACCTTCAAGGCTTAAATTTACAAGAGGATCAACAAATCTAGGCCCCCGCTCGACCTAGATGACGTCAACGCTGTGGCGTATGGTTCAACAAACTTACTCCTTATGAATATCAATCATTTTAGTCACATACAAACGTGTGCATCGCTTCCTCAACATAATGAAGTACATATTTAAAATATATTGCCTCAAACAGCCAGAAGAAGTCGTTCGTGATAAAAGCTGTAATTTAATACAGATATCAGATATCATTTGCAGTATCAGTTCTTAGAATAAAAAATAACTCTTGAATGAATTATTAAGTATTCTTTTTTTTAGTTTAAATAAATTTGCAAAAACCAATATATATACAGTATATACATAGTGTTCATAAAGTCCCTTTAACCTCCTCATTGTTTTTGTTACTGAAAATAAGTTAACAAAACTTTTTATATTATAACACACTATAATATACAACTTGTTATAACACTTTGTATGTTATAACTTTGTAGTTTGTGTTGCATAACAGAACACATGTTTTGACATATTTATTTGACCCTCAGGGGGCTTAGGGGGTAAGAGGGATTAAAATGTCAAATATAAAGGTAGGTTGTCCAACACCATTAAAAAGCTTATTAAAAGAGAAACACAATGGCGCAAACTAGAGCTTAATATCTTACTTCGTTTCAAAGTAATGGACAAAGTTCTGGAAAATAACATACAACCTACTTATTCCTAGTATTAACAAATTAATAATCTGCTTTGATGTTACGATAACAATATCATTTTCCCGAACTTTGATTGTCCTTTACTTTAAAACGAAGCAAGATACAACGCTCTAGTTAGCGCCATTCTGTTTCTCTTTTAATAAGCTTTTCAATGGTGTATTACATGACCTACCTTTATATTTGATATTGTTTACCCTCATACGGGTTCAAGCCCCCAAAATCATAAAGGTCATATGTCAAAAAATGTTTCCTGTTATGCAACACAAGATATATACAAAGTTTTGTCAAGTTATTTAAAAAAAACAAAAATAATAAAGGCGGTTAAAGTGACTTTATGTCAACAAAGTGAAAACTCTGAATATATGATCAAAATATAAACCCATTGGCAAAAACTATACAAGGAGTTTTTTGTTTTTTTTAATTGGCATCATTACTAACTTCTTTCATTATGTATATACATACACGGCTAAATGATGATGACCGTCACAAACCAAGCCACTTTCTAGTTACGTTTTTCAAACATTCATATTTACCCCTAACATACCTAACTACTAATCCCTCTGCAAATATCATTGCCTGAAAAAATAATAAATTGTATCTCAAAATTCCCCAAAAAGACATTTGGAACAATCGCAAAAACCGGAAAAAATGTACTACTACTGTAGATTTATTGGAAAATCTTCTGACAATTCGGTAGAACTGGCAACACTGTGAATTTGAGTTAGAAAGGTTTGGAACTGATAAGCAGTTTGACTGATATCAAGATTTATCCACAAGTAAAATAAGAGATTGGTGCTCCATACATTTCTATTTGCAAGAATCTATGCGTAGAATCTCAAGGGTTGTGTATAAGCCGCTATAAATATGGTTGTAGAAGCTATAACTTGAATGTCTTGATGACAACGACTTCAAGACATAAATATGACCTTCGCAACGTGTTTTGGAAGTTTGACTAATTTGTAAACAACTTGGAAATCCCACATTTCTCTAAAATCTTTTGTTTAAGAGGCGCCATTTAGACTGTTAATAAAGGTCCTAAATACTAGTTGAATCCCTAGCAGATTTTGTTTGTTACGTAGTAGTTCACAACCAGGTGATCGTACGGAATATATTCTATTTTTTACAAGTTGTAGCTAATTTTATAAATTGCGTCGATTATGTGTTTTTTCCCAAATGTTGGCTTCGAAAATCGTCTTTATATTTTGTATTTCATAATTCCCATGTTCATTCGTCATTCTAACTTTAATTATAAGAGAAACCATCGAGTTAGATGCATACATATTATAATAGTAGTGGGGTCCGATTGGTAAGGTAAGTAAGTAAGGGACTTTATTCATTATACAGACTGTACTTTCATGACTTTGTTGTTCTTAATTTATAATGATCAAACTCAAAACAAATCACACTAAACTTAATAAGCATTGTCTAAGGGGTGATCTGGGCTGTTGGTTCTGGTTTCAGATTACAGAAAAATATAGCCTACATGTTAACTATGGAAAAGTAAAATATATACCTATGATACATACTAAAAATTTAGATTAGAGAATGCTTCTATTGTGATATTTTTCAGCATTCGAAAGCTTGTATTTTTATCAAAAAAACTGTTTATTTTCATAAATTAATGTTTTTCTGAAAACAACTGGGAAAGGCTCTTTATTTTGAATGCTCGTAAGGTGGTAGTTAAACATATGTTTAAAGCTACGTCCACACCGAAAGCAACACAAAAGATCATTGTGTTTATGTTGCTTGTTGGAACTTGTTTCTGAAAGTGTCTGGAAGTTCTTTATTGTTTATGTTTGCAAAAACAAATGTTCCAACAAGTTGCTTGTTTTAGTACTTAGCGATAAATATCAAAGGAAATCTAGAAACATTGGTAAACAGTTTTGTAAGTGTGGACACATTGTAAGTTAAATTTTTTTCTGAAATTTGCATGCCATGTAGCGACGCGTAACCATCTAATGTATTTAATGTAGTTAATAATAAAAAGCTTAAAATACATCATTCAGTAGTCAACCGAAAATATAATACTTCAATTGAAGTATACAGAAATACCGAGTGTTTGTGGAATCCGCGTGATAAAAATGTTAAAGTTCGTTACAAAAACAAAAAGATTTGTGGGTGTAGATTAGTGACACAATTGTCCTGATATTGCTAAACTTAAAAGTAAAAGAAAAAACTTAATGGCTTTTCAAAATAAAATCAATTGCACACTAAATCAATACCTGCCTGTAAATCATCTTCACAGCACATTCTATACGAATATTGGAATACACACTTACTAAACAGATTTTCTTGTAAATGCCGGAAATTTTCTTGTAGCATCGACACAGTGATGAGTGACTAAAATTAGTTTTCTTTGTGTGGACAGATTGTTTACGATAATTTTGTTTATGTTTCAGTTTAGGTACACAAAATGTTCTCCTGCATTTCATAGGTGTGGACATAACTAAAGACAATGAACATAACTAAATCACCCCAGTACAGGCGCACCAAAGAATGATCTCACATAAAGGTGTAAACTAATTCCACCCAAGCTAGAGGTAAAATCGTGCCTCGCCGCGAGAAGGATGTATGATTGACCCTGATGAGTCAGCTCCCTAACCTTTCCCTTTCTTCCAGAACTCAACTTATCCTTTGCTTTAGTTTAATCGGTATCAGAGACGGTGAAAGTCATGTCACTACTGAAAAACACAAAGAAAACGCTTTCACTCGCTTTGTATGTTTCTGAAACTGTCGTGAAGATGTAGGTCTAAGTAAAATCTACAAAACTTGCGATGCAAATGCATACAACACGCACAAAATAAAATTTGCACACAAAGGTTCCTCGAATCGTCCAAGTTGAAACGTTGTCAGCATTTTTGTATTTGCTATGGACAAGATTTACTGTTCAGTTGATCTAATAAACAGACTAGATTTGCTCTTGCAAGTATAGCTTGCGCCACAACAAGCAAAAGAAAAAGTTCAGATTTTGATGAAGTCGAGCTTTGCCTTTGGTGAAAAGCCATTTTTCATCATAGCTTTTTCAAAACGGAGCTGAACCATGAATAAAGGAAAATGGTGAGTGAAAATCCATGGTTTGTTTTCTTTTTATACCTTATGTTGGCTAAATCGTTAAAGATGAACCAAAACAGTACGGGAAAATGTTGGCAATGAAAATATTTGCAAAATAAAACGCTTAGTTACGATTGTTTACAATAACCTATTTATTAAATAAATGAATTGACAAACACTTTTATTTTGTTTAACTTTTAACACAAGCTGCAACTTCTAGTAAATGTAAGCCTAATTCAAAATAAATAACAAAATCAATTATGCAAAATATTTAAAATTAAATAAGAGACAGTACCTACCAAGACTTAAATCTAAATCGCCGAGTTTTACACGAATATTAGGTTCATATCAATATTAATACATAAATTCAGTCTCCAAGGGGAAATGAATGATTTTCTTTAACAGGAATATTTGTAACACTGCAGTATAACTATATGCCCTTTCCCTATAATATCTGATTAAAAGCAATCCATATTGACATTTTGAGAAACAGCGAACACAATGAAAGGTCACGCCCATTTTAAGCGCCATCATAGCCCTAGATACCTTGTTTATCTGCTGTCAAGGTTTCCAGCTGTCTTATCACAATTAGAGTTATAAAGGGGGAGTGACCGGGAGCAGGATGATTATTTAAATCTCAAGAACTGTATTCAGATTCTAGGCTAAAAGCTTGTCGCACCTATCTGCGAATGTTTTAACCGAATATATGATCGCTACAAACCTCGATTGATTGTCTTTAACTTCCCATCGCACAGGTGGGAAATGCGTGGTTTTAGGAGTGCAAACCCTATTTGTTTCAAAACCTTTACATTTTGACTGAACATACTTTGTGGGAAAATAAAGTTATAAGATTGATGAAGTATTTAGTGTTGAAGGAAGGTAGGTAAGGAGTATGCATTATAATCAATAACATATTGAATTACTTATGTACAAAATTAAATTTGTTTTAAGGAAGCGTTTAATAAAAAATTAATATATTAAATTTTCGTTGGAAAAAACAAAATGTAATAGATTTCCATAATTATTAAAGACAAATATGTTTTAACAGTTTAAAATAACAAATACACTCAACTTCCTTCACTGTACAGAATTTCTTTAAATATCCTACATATACCCAAACATTGTTTAAGCGAAAAACGCTTTAAATATGTTAATGAAATCCTGTGTCTTTAAAAAAATAATTTAAGAGGGAATTCGGGGAAATAACCTAATCTTCTATTTCTTCCATTTACTTTTTTGACTTTTATTACGGGGAAAATACTTTGATGTGTAATATTCCGACAAACGCATTGCTCCTAATACATATTTCCGGACCACGCCTACACTAATATATACTAAATTGGTATAATACTTTCAATGCAGTTCTTGGCAGATACTTTGTTATTTTATAAATATCATTCAACAAAGAAATGGCCGTAATACAATTTGTAAAACTTTAACAACCGTAATCTGACAACACGCTTAAAAATAGAAGCATACAGTAAATGTTTAGCGCACGTGTTTACATTTTCCGGAAATCTGCCCGGAGACAATTAATTAATACTGTAGCAAGACGTTTTAATGAATCATTCGAGTTGGCAACACTGTTTACATGATACAATTCATTCACTAAAGTTCAACGCTGTAGTTATAATAAATAACTGTCAGCTACTTTTGCAGTAGTTTTCCTAATAACTTTTCCTAAACGTTTCATAATAAGCCTATCTTCAGAAACAGTATAATATTATGCACTCGGAGTAATATTATTCAATCGGAAAAATACTTTTACCAAAAACTGAATTTCTTCATTCATATAACAGGACGATAGTTTAAAAAAATATTTCACTAACAGTCTGATAATAATTTTAAAGCAGTCATCATTTTAAGCGACACTCATTCCAACAAGTATTAACTAAGTAACAAATGCAAAAACATAAATACGTTAGCACAGAAAGCCTTAGGTCCTGGGTTGAAATAGCGGTTTTGAGCTACGATATTTACACTACTTGTAATTTAGTTAATATTTTGAAAAATTAATTCAAAAACCAAGGAATGGTAGACAAAATCTCATAACAGCAAAGATATTGTTAAAAAGTCTCCATTTAAACAAATTTCTTCCATATCTTATCGAAAATTTTTTTGTTTTGTAATTTTTCGTCGAAGTTTACTCAACTTTCGAATATTCTAACGAAATATTTAACCATCATACAAGCAACTGATTGACCGTTTTTTATTGAATTGTGCAATTATAAATTCTAAAATGAAACGACTTAGCAAAAGACGGTGGTTAGAACGATTAGAAGGACGGAATAATTTAAAGCTGTTGTACACACACGATACCCCTTGCATTGATTAAACCCGCTGGAGACAGCCGTCTACTTCGCCACACACACGCCAGGTTGTTGCCAAATATTTGCGAGACAAGGTGGGAAACTGTTTACGACCCACTCCTTTCAAAATATGTGTAAACACTGTAACGGAACTGCACGTGTTCTAATTATATTTCCTAGCTCATAGTTATCATCCACGCTACATTTCGGATTAAAAGATTAAAATCCGCTCAGTAAATAATCGCAGCCATACCAATATACTGGTAAGATTTGTGTAGCATGTTATTTCATTTTTCAAGTTTGTAGACGATATTTGATCTATAGGCAAAACTTTAATTCGCACTTTAAAACTAAATCAGATACCAGCATGTTATATACTATATTGAAATAGTAATAATTTATACCATTCTATATAGGGCTTCGCTCACCAGCCCCAGTGGCGACTCGCGCTGAGGCAAATTCAAAAAGATAATTGAATACTATATTTTCACGGGAATAATGATTATTTAGGACAGATTTTTCATTTTTATATAGAAGAAGGACAATTTTCAAGTTATAAAATATGACCAAAATGTGATGTAAAACTATTCAGATAGAAATAGTAGAGAATAAAGTTAGCATAATATTAATAATAATAGATGTATGAATTATAGTAAAGTAAGCTTTTTCGTTGTTTATGTTTGCTATTACATAACCTAAAATACTGTTGGTTGTGAAGAATAAATACCAGATTCTAAATTTGCCAAGTTGGTTACTATTGTAATAAATTAATGTAAAAGCTTTCAAAAATCATGTTTTGGTTCAGTACAGGCCTAACCTAAAATTGTGTTAAGCTTTTGATCCAAACCAGCTGGTTTATTTATAACATGTAACAAGTGATGTTTGAATTTTATAATGCAGTAAGGCTTTTTCATTGATTTTTTATGCTGTCATTTTTTCACTATCTCGCATAGTTTCTGAGATATCTGCGCTCAAAATTCGCTTAATTTTGAAAAATAAATTTTTCTTCGCGTGTTTTGCCTTATTTGGCTAGCTAACTTTTCAGCCTTTCGTCATACGATAAAGATATGACGAAGGAAGTTGTAGATCATTAAATTTCCTTCAAGAATATATGATATTTTGTGATATTATCTTCAACCGTTTAAAAGATGGAGCAATTTTAACTTTATGTGTAAATTCCGAGATTTTGCAGAAAACCATATATTTTTATGTACATATATGTATTTTAAAAGTAATATTTTTTGGTGTCGTTGAATACTTTTTCGAATCCCCGAATCTATTTTAAACAATTTACTTTAATCTAGTGGCACATAAATAAATTATATATTGTTAAAATGTTTTACATTTCATTTAATAATATATTAATCAATATTATACAGTAATAATTGTTATCAATTCCTGGCTCGTCACAGGACCTTGGTCTTGGGGTGGGTTCTGGTTCGTTTTCATCAGTTGAAAAAGTAGATAAATCTTCGAGGACGTCTGGTAGAGGATCAATGTTGAGTTCTTCATTATCATTGTCCAAGAGGGGATCCCCATTAAGACAGTTCCAATGGCAGTTTTGCAGTTCCCTTTCTGTATCTGTAATTATTGGTAGCACAATCCTTATTCACTGACAAAAAATAATTTTAAATATTTCATCCGGTGTGGCCTTATGTTCACTGTGCACCGTGGTTAAAAAAGCCTTGGCTTTTAGCTCCCATTCGCACATCTGAGGAAGCAGCTCATGACCCAACCACATCTGCACTTGGTGATATGTCCTTTGAGAGTTGTTTCGCTGACATAACAATCTCAAAGTCAGTCACACGTACATCTTTGATTTAGCTCTGTGTAGAGCACTTGGCAAAGTCATATTGCAAATAACTTTTCAAATCTTTGTCGTTTTTCTTGCTTATAGATATGCGCTAGAATAGCAAAAAAATGATACATAGACGATTTTCATCATAGTTGAACTTGATTGACGAGTTTAAGTTGAAAGGGAGGAAGAGTGCTCGATTTTTTTTAGACAGTTTGATATCATAGTGTATTAAAACTTATACAGACTTGCATGTTATGCTCATGCATGGCAGGGCTAACTCATAATAGTCTATATAACCCAGAAATAGTCCGTAGTTCGCTTAGTCCTCATTGTTATGCCTCATAAGTTGATAACTATTAAAACAACTTTAATAATAAATAGTTCTACAATAACTAAATCTTACTTTTATTCTGGTTTAAATTAATTAGAAATTACTCTTTGTTTAACTTCTTTATGTGTCACTTATACATATGGTACAATATTTATAACTAGTTGTCATCATAAAAAGTCATTGGTTTTCTGTAAGGGTGAGTATATATAATTTCTTTATGTGCCAATTATGTATATATAAATATATTACGTGCTATTTATATATATAATGACGTACTATTTACATATATAAATACGTATATATTGGCTTATATAGAGCGTTAGAGCAGTGGAATAACAAAAAATAACGATAGATAGGTTTTTCTGCAAAATCTCGAAATTTACACATAAAGTTAAATTGCTCCATCTTTTGAACGGTTGAGGATAATATCACAAAATATCATATATTCTTGAAAGACATTTAAGTTTTACAACTACTTTCATAGGACGGAAAGCTGAAAAGCTACTTAGCTAAATAAGGGGAAAACGCGGGGGGGGATTTCCTTTTCAAAAATAAGCGAATTTTGAGCGCAGATATCTGGGAAACTATGCAAGATAGCGAAACAATTAATAGAATAAATCTTGTAGCACATTTTGTGAGCTTTAATTTTGTATAGAATGGTCTTATCGCTAAGACTCATAGTTTTTTAGATATAAGTGAAAAATTGCAAAAAGGGACCGTCTACAGACTCCCCTGCACCCCGCTAACCTGCTAGGAGTGGGGACGTTTAGTATGTTTACCTCCTAACTAGTCCAAACAATGTCCCAAAGTCAAAAATTGTGTTCCTTCCATTTCCCTCTGACAAATTTTCGATGACTGGACTATTATGTTGTCATGTTAATAAATGTAAATGCTTTTAAGAAATGTGTGACGGTTCAGTATAGGCATAACCTAAAATTATGTTGAGAGTTTGATCCAAAGCAACAGCTTTATTTGTAATATGTAACAACAGATGTTTAAATTATAATACAGTAAGCATTTTTCGTTGAATTTTGTTTGTGTTTCCTTTTATTTTGTTTACCTAACCTAAACAAACTGTTGATTGTGAATAATAATAAACGGATTCTAATTTGTCAAGTTTGTTGTTATGGTAATGAATGTAAATGCATTCAGCAAACATGTGTTGCTAAGCTATTAATCCGATATTTTAACTGTTGTAGGGCCGGGAGTGAACCACCGCATATTCTCCATGTTTACGCTTAGTGTACGCGTATAGAATATACCTTTAAATTTTCGTATTTTATCTTAAGTAGTTTTTGCTCTACGTCGATTCTATTATCAGTTAGTCAGGAAACGCTTCTTTTAACAGTTGTCCACCTTTATATCCCTTTAATAAAGGCCTTTCACATAACAGTATCATAAAATATTTATTTTTAGGGTAGCAAACTTATTATTGAAACATACGCTGGTTAGAATGCTCTATTACTAAGCTTAATTAATTGAAATCTCTATCCGTAAAATCTTAAATCTTTTAAGGAACGGGACCCTAAAACACTAATTATATGAGGTTGGTTACGGTGATATAGCTTGGCCGAACTATTGCGTACGCAGAGATTTGCTTGTAATTGACTGTTGAGCGCATCTATAGTTCCCGTGACTCATGTCTTGATGCAAAATACGGAAACAAATTGATGACAATTAGGAAGCTGTCCAGTCGGTCAGAACCTGTTGTGGCTGCGAGAAACTGGTTTACTGCAAGTTACGGCATGGCCTACTGATCTATTCTCATCTACTTCGCTCAATCAATAGGTAATGTACAATAATCATGTAATCTTTCGGATTGGGTAAATCAGTATTAAACCGTTCAGTCAAGGCGTCCACTACAGAGGACACTGTTAGGCTTTAAATAATAATTCCAAACATTGATAGAAGTCATATCGGCTTTATATGCACTCTTGTGTGTGACAACATTTTCTATGACAGTTGGTTTTATTTTGTTTTTTGTTTTTTATAAGACTGACATTTTTGAACACATTAAGATGATGTTCTTTTCTTATAGACATATGATTTGTAAATAATATATTTATATACATTTTGTTCGTTATCTGATTCATTTGTGTTGTATAAACAATTACAGTATTTTATCAAAGCCTAACAAACTGCAGTGGTCTGAGATGAGATGTTGAAAAATTGATCCAGCTAAAAGTACTAAATATTTAGGTCTTATTGTTGATGAAAATTTACTGTGCGAAAGATATATATACAGAGCCTAAAGAGGTATTTCTATAATGTTTTTAGAAAAAATTCCTTATTTTAAATGTGTTTGTCCTAGTCAAGTGCTTGTTAAACTATATTTTGTTCATTAGTTTGCTACATCCAAAACGAGTATTTGACTAAAGTTTAAAACCTTTACAAATTTGTTTTCGTATTTTGTCTAAATGCAATGGACTATACATAATCACCGAGTATAAAAGGTTCCGAGGCAATACCACATTATAATTTGCTCAATCACTACAATGTCGAAATTTAAGAGACACAGTTTTAAAGAGCTAAGTCCAAATGTCGAAACAGTTACAAAGTAATAAAAATCTATTCAAAGGGAAAAAATCACTCCGGTTCCCAGTTTTTTCTTTAAAAAATTCCTTTTGATGATCTCTTTTGAAACATATTAGGTGAAGAACGTCGAGTGATTTTTTAACCTTATGAAAATAATAAATACTAAATATGAGTTTGTATTTTTCAAGTATAAATAATTTGTATTTATGTAAACTTTCATGCACATTTATTTTTTTCATATCTCAGAGGATAGATTTACCCGAATAATGCAAAGTTTGGTGATTACTTTTCGTTTATATATATACATCATAGAAACTGAGTTTTACAAAAAAAAGCCTGTGCTTGAAACCTCGTTCCGCCCTTAAACTGAAAAAAGTTACTGCACCTAGTTTTAGTTATTTTGACAGTTTCTTTTATTGGATTTGGTAAACAGACGGTTAATTTGTAATTAGCAACTTCAATTGCAGTTAAAGTAATTTTTATCAACATAGAATAATAAAAATATAAACTTTTCGACCCAAGTGTTTAAATTTTTTGGAGATAGTGGAATGGGATGAACAAGGCGAAAATGAAATTTAAGGTATTAATAATGTTTACCGATTTACTTGTTTTTTCAAATATTTGATTAAACACTGTAATTCCCTTTTGCTCATCTTGTAAGATCATCGACTAACCTTGTTACGGTCATGTTTAAATTGTATTGTTGTTAACTAGATTAAGATTATAGGATTAGTTACAAAAAGTATGTCCGCCTTTAAAAACGTAACCCTTGCCATCAGGATTTCACAATCTTACTTTAACTCCGCCAACACCCTTGGCGTTTGCTAATCATTATTTAAACGTGAACTAGATTCGATCCTCTTTGTATTTCATTTTATTGCTCGATTACAAGGGAATAAATGGTTTGTAAATTAGTTTCTGTATGTTGGCAACAATGTATGGCGCCGTGACTATAGTTGGGGAAAGTCGGTAATGTTATAAAACTTGCCTGTAATACAAGGCCAATCTTGTTACTTGGGAAGATCACGTTTACACAACAAATTTATTAGTTACGGTTGTAGGCTACGAAGCCTTTAGTTGAAATGCGATTATGTTTTTTACTTTGTTTTGATAAACAAAGTTGCAGAACCAGAGGAATATTTTCAAAATTCACAGAATATTCTTCCATCTTTATATTGATACATTCAATTTAGACGATACAATACGAATTGGTAACCAAATATTTTGGTAATTTATTTCCCTGATTCCCTCAATTTTTGTCTCAACTTCACGGCTTATTAGAAATTATTTTACTACAACATTTATTAGATTACAAACACTTTTGTCTCCTCCTCACATCCTGTGCAGACGTACTCCTTACAACTCCATCCACGGGAGACAAAGAGACCAGGTGTAATTTGGAACTTATTTTACCCACAGATTTAATATAAAATAAGCATTGTTTGCTAAATGCTAGGCGTAAAATAACTTGTTATCTTCAGTTGTTAATCTGAAAATGAATATGGACAATTTCCTGAAAATATAGCTAGTGCTAAGTATTAAGTAGTAATGCTCAATTTCAGTGTTTTAATTCTACGAGTCCATTTAACTAAACGTACAACACTAAATCCTATAATCAGCCCCCTCACTCAATCCTAAAATGCACGTTTTAAATTTTAACAGAACAAACTAACCTCACTTGAATAATAAACAAATTCTTAAAAACTCTCAAATTTTACAATCACCTTTTTTGGTAACTTAAAAATATTTTTAACATATTCTTTAAAAAAAGGAGTATGGGTGGGATTTTGTAACACATTTAAAAAAAGATCTTATTCTTAAATCAAGCAGCTTTCATGACGTTTTTAAAGCAGGCTACATTTTAGACTCTTAATTTACTGCTGGAGATGTCATCATGAAAAATCTGCTTCAACAGCTTGATTAAAAAACACATTTTGAAATAAAATAATCAATGAACATGGCGGAATATCATCCAAGCTCAAATATAATAAAACGATAAAAAACACGCTACTTAAACGGTTTATTTCATAGACAACAATGAAAATTCACAATTTTATTCCTTTTGAGAAATCAGACAATTTTCGATAATAGTTATTCATTTCCTTCCAGAAAATGTGTACATTAAATTTAAATTAACAGCTAAGCTTTACTTGCACGCTTTCATTTTCTAGTAACTTGTTTTGCAACTACTACTATGTACTACATACTATGTACTATGTAATACATTCCTATTATTAATGGTATCCAGTTTGGTCTCGTTGTACTGATTTTGCCTACAAAGCATAACACTCTGGTTTCGATCCTCTCTGAGACTAAATTATATTCAAGGGTAATAATATTATTATATACAGTATTTTCAAAATATGTTTACGCCTTAAAAAAGGCGTGGTGTCGAATTAAAGAAAAACAGGGATTTGTCTTTAAAAATACGGGATTTTGAATTCAGGGAAGAAAGGATGTTGCCTTAAAAAGACAGGGTTTCGAGTTAAGTGTCTGCTGTAGTGGCGGTCATCTTGGATTTTTATCCCATAAGAGCAATGTTAAATTTCAAACCATTTATTTTGTTTATTTTTTATCATAAAATTGTTTGCAAGGTCTCATTTTAAGCACAATCACAATACGCATCCATTTAGCATTTTAGATTTTTTTTAATGCTTTTCATTTGTTATGTAATTGACATTTTGTAAGTAGAAAGTTTGATTTTTTTCCTAAAACAATAAAAAATTAATAATGAAAAGTAATTTGCAAGCCGAATCCGAAATTTTATAAAGAATATTCAGTTTTTATTTCAGCACTCAATTACAAAAGATGGATTTATAAAATAGTTTAAAATGAGGCAATGTCAAAGCGCTCAGTTGCAAGAAATTGCACTGTTTAGATACGGCAATAGAGGGAAGCGCTAGCGTTTCCGCTTGCTTTCTCGTTTACTGGAGCAGACCCTTAAATAAAGACAGTGGGTTGCCTTAAAGAAATATAGGTTGTCGTCTTAAAGAAAGACAGAGGTGTCGCATGAAATAAAGACTGAATGTAAGGAAACAGAATGTCAGAGGTCCGTTAAATCTAAAGACAGGGAATCATCTTTCAGAAAGACAGGTTTCGCGCTAAAAAATACAAGGATTCTTCTTACAGAAAAACAGTGATCGGCCTTAAAACATAATGCAAAGTATTTATATATTTTTTTAACTTTAAAGATAACCCAATTTTGCATTCAGAAATATGTCGAGGTCTCATTACAAAATATTTATCCAACTTCTCATCAAACTTGTTTTTCTCTGTAGATTGAACAAAAATAATCTTTGAAAACTTCTGATCTGAATGTCTAGGTCGTGGACTAATTATCAAATACAATTGAAAGACCCCATTAATCCCATTATTTTTCGATCTTAATTTTTTTTACGAAATTAGCCCCAACAAACTTTTAGTTGATATCAAAATTTAGTATTCTGCTTCCAGGTATGGTAGGTTTAAATGTATTTTAAATATTTGGCATTGTTTACATTTCTGCTTCTCAAAGTTGTCAAAATCGAACCAATAATTTATGACAGTATGAAAACATATTGGAGCAGGACATTGTCCGAGCAATTAAATCAGAACAACTGTGCTCGGAATGTTCCACTATGAATGGGATTACAACTTAAAGTCAAAAATGGAACGTATACAAGTACTGTATATTAATGTCAGTCGGTCCTAATTATTGCTTATTTTCTGGACCACAAAAGGTTTTTCTTGTGGTGAAATGTCATTACCAAGTTTTAGCGGCCGATACGGTAGTGATTTTGATACTTTTTTTACAGTGACCTGCGCACTCCGATATGGTCCATTACCTCGCCCTTGTCAGAACAACAATAAATTATATCTATTGTGATTGTACAAGTATTGCGCCATACCGGTGGTATCATGCCGCACCATGATAGCAATTATGAGTATAATATCTAATTCTCTTATTTCACATTGCTTATCACATATTTAGCCTTCATTAGCAACCTACGTGAATAAAATATTTGTTTAATTAAAGGTGCATTGTTTGGGGCTTTGCAATGAATATCCCACACGCCGGGTATGTACGAATCTGAAGAATCGCCTAATAGCCCAGTCAATAAAGGGAAAAAATAGGCCTTAGTGGGAAGTAATTAGTGAAAAGCTGAAATTTTGTCAGATGTTACAATAGTATAAGAGGAGTATTTACACAAAAGTCCCCGCCCCTCCCCCTCTTGCTTCCCCCCTACCTCCCTTAAAGTTCACTTTTGAAAGATTTTTTATTTTGTCAATATCTAAGAGATAAAAAGCTATAGAGTAATTTTTATTTCGTTATTGTAATCCTTATAATATTCTCTATCAAAAATCTTCTTTGCGTTTAAGCTATAAAACAATTATTTACCGTGTATTTTTAAATTTAATGTTAAAATTTTAACTTTTCTATTACAATAATTATATGTTTAGGTATTTTATATTAATATGATACAAGTTATGAAAAAATGGCTCAAATAAAACTTTTAGGGTATTTTGCAATGTTTATATTGATATAAATTTTATAAATGTTAAGTGCAGACAGTTGACTTAATCGGCCTGGCAAAGGGAGATGGTGCGGCGCGGATCTTACGAGTCCTCGAGGGCCGGATCAGCCCGTTGGCATATCAGCGGTCAATCTGCAGTAGAGGCCTATTGTTTGGACTTTTATTTGTATAGCTGGTCTAATTATAAGTATTACAATGGTTAAATAAACGTAAACATGAATTTTATTTTTTCATTATTTATTTATTTTTTGGTATTTAGTATTGCAGTGATAAACACACAATATGATTTCTTTTAGCCTAGCCAATACAGGGGAAAAATAGGCCTTATTGGATATAATTAGTGAAAAGCTGAAATTTTGTCTATAAAATTGTTAATTTTCTTTATATTAGGAAAGCTAGTTTTAGTTTGGGGGATTATTTATAACCCTAAGTTATTAAGACCGTGCCATTATCCACCACCTATGGACCCGCCGCGCCGTGTTCCGTACTGGCTAAAAACGGCACCGACAGGTGTCAAGCAGCAGAACATGTTTTGTTTACTGTCAAAACACCATCATGGACCATCCAATCATCACTCAAATTGCTATTTACAATATCTTGAAATTGTCTGGGATATATACAATACTGGCACATAAAAGTAGAGAGTTTCAGTTTTATATAAGGCCGGCCACACACAGAACCAGACACGGTCAGTCACGTTCAGTCAGTTTGACTAATAGCAACTAAAACGGGGGGTTTAGCATGGGTGGTTATGGGATCACCACACACTGCATCGAACGAGACGAAAAGACACAAACAGACGTCTCAGCTCCCTCAAAAGACACCTTTAGTCAAAAGCTATCAGACAGTGTCCGTCAGAGCCACCTGCGCACAACCCCTCCTTGTCACTTGATTTTCTCAAATTCGTGTTTTGTTTTTTAATCTTATCCTGGTTTTTTTCCAAGATGTATTCGAACGTTTTGACTTTCATTCGACAGTAGTTTTCGATTTTTTGGGATGGTTCTCAATTCCTTAATAAAGTCTACGAGGTTCCTCTTCTCGTTTATAGAGTGTACCCAAAGATCTCTGTTATTAGTGCCTTTTCAAACAAATTAATCAAGTTCCACATCATAATTATTATCATAATTAGCTTCCTCTTCCTTCTCTTCAAAGTTCGTTTCAAAGTTAGGTTAAACACTTTCAATAAGCACTAAATGCACACAATACAACAATCTGGTGGACAGAAGAACTGAAATGGAGGGAGGCAATGATGCCCAGTGACTAAAACCCCCACACACAGGATCAGTCAATAACAGTCAAACAGACAGAAAAGACTAAAGGCGTCTTTGACTATGACTGACCGTGTCTGATTCTGTGTGTGGCCAGCCTAAGACAGTGGAAACATTCTTGCTACTGTTTTATTCCAATCTAGTTTCGTCTTGATCATCAATTATTTCATCTACATTATTAGGACTGTTATCACATTAAAACCTTAAAACAATTAAGTTCTACTTTCGGACACCCACAATATTTAACACAAGATGTCTTACAGCTGCAAGACACGAGGTGCAGAAGGTCATCAGTCACAAAAGACTTAGTACTTAGTGTTGGTGTTAAAGTTTTCCTGTAACCTCCATTTTCTTTCATCTTTTCCATCTTCCAACTCCAAACTGTAGCATCCAATCTGATACCAAGCCATGTCTGCACTTGAAAATAAACCCTGAACAAATGCTGATGAAGGGGGGATGCTTTGCAAGGTCGAAGTTTGACCTTAGATTAGATTTTTTTGCAATTTTTGCAAGTAACGAGCTTCATTGAAGTTCATGTGCTTTTTCTGTTAAGATCAAATTTTCCCCGTTTGTTTTCAGTTCTTTGGAATCATGTTGACGTAGAAACACCGTCGCTTGTGTTTGAGCTTCTTCTGACTTTTGTAAAATGTCCAAAGATTTTATTTTTCCCAGATCAAAGAAAGAAGATGTTGTGTCACAACCTGTTATGGCATAAGCAAGCAGATTAAGCTTCCTTTTGTCGTTCAACTTATGGATGATTTTGGAAATCTTGTAATACACTTTTCGTCCTGTTACTGGTTTCCAAAAGTAGATTGTTTGGTTCTCAGGCCCAAGCGCTACCAACAGTATTAATAAATTGGTGTATTAATAAATTGGCAGTAAACAAAACATGTTCTGCTGCTTGGCACTTGCCGGTTTTAGCCAGTCCAATAATGGTGGGTCCATATTTGATGGAGAATGGAACGGTCCTAATAACTTAGGAGTAGGAATAATCCCCCAAATCAAAACTGGCTCTCCTAATATAAAGAACATTAACAATTTTATAAACAAAATGTCAGCTTTTCACTAATTATATCCAACAAAGGCCTATTTTTTCCCTTCATTGTCTTGGCTTAAAGAAATCATATTGTGTGTTTATCACTGCAATAATAAATACCAGAAAATAAATAAATAATAAAAAAATAAAATAAATGTTTACGTCTATTTTACCATTGCAATACCCATAATTAGTCCAGCTATACAAATAAAAGTCCAAACAATAGGCCTTTTTTGCAGATTGACCGCTGATATGCCAACGGGCTGATCCGGCCCGCGAGGACTTGTACGCCCCGCGCCGCGCCATCTCCCTTTGCCAGGCCGATTAAGTCAACTGTCTGCATTTAACATTTATAAAACTTATATCAATAAAAAGATTGCAAAATACCCTAAAAGTTTTATTTGAGCCATTTTTTCATAACTTGTCTCATATTAATAAAAAATAGCTAAACATGTAATTATTGTAATAGAAAAGTTAAAAATTTAACATTAAATTTAAAAATACACGGTAAATAATTGTTTTATAGCTTAAACACAAAGAACATGTTTGATAGAGAATATTATAAGGATTACAATAACGAAATAAAAATTACTCTATCGCTTTTTATCTCTTAGATATTGACAAAATAAAAAATCTTTCAAAAATTAACTTTAAGGGGGGTAGGGGGGAAGCAAGAGGGGGAGGGGCGGGGACTTTTCAGAAAATATTCCTTATATAATCAACTAACATCCATGAAAAAATCAGCTTTTCACTAATTAGTTCCGACTCAAACCCTTTATTGACTGGGCTATAAGCTCTTTTAGAAATAAACCAACCCCTATATTGGTGCCTACGCTCTTAGAGGTTGTTAAGCTAGTAGGGCGTGTCCACAACTAACACTAGGCCTACTAGGATATCGGTAAAAACGGAGCGCAGAAAATAACATAAACGGATGAAGTGCTTATGACCTTCATTAACCACTAAAACGTTTAAAAAATCATTTATTATAGTTACATCAACCAACACTTCTCACCTAAGTTATACGACTAAAGAAAAAATTATGAAAATTTTGACAAAATTGTCCAAACAAAAGTTAATACTATATTTATTAAAATTTATATTATAATTATTTTTACAAGCAAGTAACGTCAAAAGCTGTGTGATCGAATTATTTAACTTGTTTTCTGTAAGTGTTTTAGCTATGGTAGAAGAGTAGAAATATGTCGTTTAAGTGCAGTACTACCTTCGCGTTTACGTTCTCCGTTACTCAATTTTGTTACAAATAAATACTATTTATAAGATTACTAACACCGAAAATAGTTTTTTGTATAGGAACGTAACGGTAATCACAACAACAAACAGTATTGCCAACTTGGACAACATTGAGACAGATTCATTAAAACGTATTTTCTACGGACAGATGTTCTGCAAATGTAAAAATACTCGCGCGTAATATTAACTAGCCAATACATTTTGTTGCAATTGATTTGTTAACGGTCCCTAATATTAATCTATGTTTTATGGATGTTATTTAGGAATGCTGGCAATTCGAAGGAATTTAAATTCCAGTACATTTTGCGCATTAGTTAACATACTAATATATGGAATTGGTATCTATATATTGAAAAAAATTCCTGATTTTAGTTCACTCACTTCCTGAAGTTAATACTTAACCGATTTTGATAATTCTTTTTTTATTTAAAAGATAATTTCCAGTTCTAAGTCACTGTGAAGCTAAATATTTGATTTACACTTTTATTTTAGTTTTATTCCGAGTTTTAAAAATGCATCAGTAGCCTATGCTACAACTAGGCTAAATAGGAAATACTGTAATTTGATTTTAAACAGCTGATAAACTAATTGAGTTTCAAATAAATAAGTTGTTTACTTTAAACTTACTCAAATGTCAACAGATGATTTGATTTAGGTTATGTTATTGTTGGTGTGTTTTAGGTCTGATTTGTTGCTGTGTAATTGAACTATAGGCTTTTTATTTTTGTAATGTTTATTGTTGATTCAGTAATCAGCTGTAGTCTCTAATATTTTCATTGACAGTTTATTTCAAATTTTAAATCAATTTTTAGGTTAGGTTTTTATTAAAGTGTAGACCTGAGCCTTGCTGACTATACAACGGGTTCCAACGGCACACAACCACACAACGGGTTTCAACAGGGAGTTGGGGGGTGGGGGGTTGGCGTGCGGAACACGCAGGGGTCTCCCCTAGTTTCCAGATAAATTAAATTCCGAAGTTTCTCTTAATATGTAATTTTAACAGTTTCATCCTCTAAAATTTTATATGTAGTTTATATATTTTGTATTACATAAAAGCTATTGAATCGCTTGTCCAATATTAATGCGAATCTATAATTTATTTACAGTATAACGTTTAATATAAACAATAAAATTAATTTTGTCAAATAAATGTCACTAACTCTCACCCAAAAGATACAATTGTGTCTAAGACTTTTTTTAAATCTATTCTAACCAGATTTCTTAAATGTTTTCTAAGAATCGTATATACGCTTCCATAACTGAAACTTAGGTGCCATTTTATCTATTATTCAAGTATGTGTTGAAGCAACCTTAAATACTTATCAGAAGATGCTAGTAAATCCCAACATCTACTACACGTAATTCGTTAGAAACATAGCAAATTTCTAAGTTTAATTACCTTGAGTAGTTGGTAGAAATATTCAGCAAATACTATCCTTTGTAGGATATGCTGCAAGAATAAGCATCTGCTTGTGGTTTTTATTCATTGAATAGCAAGCGTATCCTTAAATATAATAAGCATACGTTTTTATTCAACAGGACCATTCACTACAACGATTAAAACCCATCTACACAGAAATGCTGTGGGTAAACCGATTGTAAATTGTGTTCAATCATTTTAGAAGAGATTACACGCGAAGAACCGTTGTGAAGATTTTCTTGTTACAACCTTTCGTTCGACATTATCAACGGGAAATCGTTATTCTATTTATAAGGAAGCATCGGTAACTAAATAATCCAGCGACTTTATCATATTCTGTAACGCCCCCCGCCTCCCCCATCATTGTAGAGTTTCTAGAAGCACTTATCTCCGTGTATGTGTGTAACACGGACGCCATAGATATTGATTTCGTCCTCTCTGGTTACAAAAACAACTCTATTAAGATGTGTGTTCCTTTTAAACACCGGTGAAAACATGGGTTATTGCAGTCAGGCTATGTCGTTTAGGTAAACGTAACGAAGTAGGCCTAAAATAACGCTTGGATAACAATACTCCAATCAGCTTTACTGATGTTGAATAGGTCACATGTTTGTATTTCTAATTGAAAGCAGCTAATATTGCTAAAAAAGGAAATTATTTAAATAGACTTAGTAGTCCTCAAATACTGAAAATTAATGTTAATTTTTGGCTGGAATTAAATTATTACCCTGTCTTTTTAATATGTTTCCTTTATCCCAGTTAGACAAAACAAAATTATATAAAGTAATACGTCAAAAATAATAATACAGTAAAACAAATATTATTATTGTAAGTATACCGTATACTAATATTATAACCCTGCACGGGAGTGCTAAATATTGTAGAATTTAAACTTTCCTCGGTGACATAGATAGGGTCTTTAAGTTTACGGAATGTCAAGTACACATGACGTTTATTTGTTATTATTATTATTATTGTATGTATACCGTATACAGTACTAATATTATAAACC
>JAGFPH010000188.1:663280-675610 GCA_018207615.1 Philaenus spumarius | reverse complement strand
CACATACATACACAGGCTTTAAAATAATTTTAATATTACAATAGGTTGATTACCTTGTATCATTCCGTCGACAATCCAAAATGTGTCCTGGTTAGGATGACCGGTTTCAACGGTTATACCGTCATCTTCAGATCCTTATTTGATTTAATTCCGCCTGTACTGGCGTCGTCTTCTATATATTATTGGCACATTTATACATTTAATTACATTGTTATTGGACTGTAAGTCATAAATAAATAAATTATAATTATTATCACAAAGACACTGACACAATAAAAACACATAATCATGGTATGGCACCACGAATCGTTACCCTAGTCTTGTTTATTAATGTTTTATTATTGCCGCACTGGTAGAACATGTACACCGGGCGATCGTCAATACCGTACTAACTGTCAATACCGTACATGTTCTACCAGTGCGGCAATAATAAAACATTAATAAACAAGACTAGGGTAACGATTCGTGGTGCCATACCATGATTATGTGTTTTTATTGTGTCAGTGTCTTTGTGATAATAATTATAATTTATTTATTTATGACTTACAGTCCAATAACAATGTAATTAAATGTATAAATGTGCCAATAATATATAGAAGACGACGCCAGTACAGGCGGAATTAAATCAAATAAGGATCTGAAGATGACGGTATAACCGTTGAAACCGGTCATCCTAACCAGGACACATTTTGGATTGTCGACGGAATGATACAAGGTAATTAACCTATTGTAATATTAATCTAATACACAATCCAGGAAGCCAACATACAATATGTTTAAATTTAAAATAATTGTTTCAGGCCCAATTAAAGTGTCTCTAGTTTTTCTCACAGACTTTATTTTTTCAATTTTTATCGTCCGATTTTACATACAAACGAAAATAAAAATCGCTTAAATTGGTCTTACGCAATTATAGATTAATTTAAAAAAACTTAAAATGTATTTCTCGCTATATGCTTCACACCATGATTAGCCGGAACCGAAATATATTTTCAGGTTTTGTCCATTCTTGTTGTTGTTTTTTACCTCAAAAACAGATTAATATAGTCAACTAAATTAAAATTTTGCATGGATTTTTTTACAGCATAAACTTTAAAAATATTTAAGTTTTCCAGTTCAATAAGTTACATTTTAAAATAGTAACCGTATAAAATGTTTTATGTTAAATATCTCAAAAATGATTAATTTTATAGAAAACCTACATAAAACAAAAAAGCTGTCTGGTAAAAAAATATAAGAAAATATCTGGACAAAAATCTGAAAATATATTTCCGTTCCTACTAATCATGGTGTGAAGCAAATACCGAGAAATACATTTTAAAGGGAGGATACTCATATTGAATTCGACATATTGAATCTGATTCCTATAAGAGCAATGCTACGAATAAGTCATTTTTCCGTTAATGAGTGGAATAAATTTAAAATTTTGGTTTCATTTTGAAGTAATGTCATATGCGGATGTTGATTGCTGAATACATTTTCAAAAACCGTTTTATTCTTTACATAAACGTATGATATAAATAGTAAACTTTATCAATTTTTTACTCAGTTGCAAAAAGAGACATTGCAAAAACCTTAGCAATCAACACCCACAATCTATTTTACTTTAAGGAAAAAAATACAGCTTTCGTTTTTTTACGAAAATAACACAAAATATGCTTAAAAGTGAAGGTATGGTTAGGTTATTTTAACATTGAAATTGGTTGCCAACTTCACCGTTTTGAATTTAGGGAGCCGAGCCTTAAGTTTAAAAAAAAAAATAAATCTATAAATGCGAAGGACCAATTTAAGCGATTTTTATTTTCGTTTGTATCTAAAATCAGACGATAAAAATAAAGTTTTAGTTCCAAAAAAATATACTAATATATCAAAAAGTAAATACTACTCGCAGATTGCACGGACACATTAAGTTTTCCAAATACGTTTCAATTGAAACTCGATCCGAATGTAATGACCCAAAAAGCAGCGTTGCTACAAAGATTACGATCCAAAGTGTCAGAACCACGTGGGCGCAGATTGATTCTACCCCTACCCCCAAAACACCGCATTTGCAGTCGCAGTAGGGGGTTGATGCAGCGCTTCGGTCCCACCCGCGACCCCTCTTAGATGTTACACATCAACACAAATTAATAACAAACAAAGTGTGATGAATTGTGAACTGTGGTGTTGGGATAAACATGACCTGATTTGTTTTTTTATTAAAAGCCGTGTATGCTGCAAAAACATTTCGTGTGCGTGCGTTTTGCAAACAGCGAGTGTGTTTTTCAACACTAAGGCTTCAAGTCAAAAGTTTGAAATTTTAGTTTGTAAAAATGTCTATATATTTTCAAAATCGTAACATCAAACTACCACACAAGGTCACTAACCGAGAAATCTATACTACAATATGCTATGATCACAGAAATAAAGAAAATCTGAAATTTAGAAATACATTTTAAAAATTGTGGCGTCAGGACAAAATATGTAGAAAAAACCCGCAAACACTGGATCTGCACAATGATGTAGAGTGGCTCGTGTAACAATAGTAACTGTGTTCGCACCTGCACAACACTAACTATAGCTAACCTCTTATGTCGTTTTTTTCCAACACAGGGTGGAAAGTCTTGGCAATCCCGACTGATGCTGTAAAAGTAATCGATAGAGATTTGTGACCGTCATAATACTGGCGACACACTCAAGACCAAGGTTCAGAAAAATTTTATTGTTCCACTCTCCCTACAGCCCCATCCATACTCTAGCTTATAGACCACCAGAGCAGAAGCAATCCAGCGCATAGTAGCTGACAGTTCCCTCCCGATCTTAGGCCTCACCATAAGAGTCACTGCAATAGTTCATCTTTCCCATGGAAATTCCCTCTTAATAATACCTACCTATTGTCTCGCAATGAGGCGTTCGTAGATCGGAGGCAATTAGGGAGATGTATCTAAATCATTTATCCAAAATACGACGATAGAATCAGGGCGAGTCCAAACCTTACTTGCTGACAGTTTAAACTACCAACGTGACTAATCCCATTTTCATTAATTTTAAATGAAAACAGTAACCTTGACGAAACAGTCCTCTAAAATTGTACGAGTCTTTAATTCAATTATGTACATTTTCTTTTGTAAAATCCCAGAATTTGTTCACAAACATCTAAACTATGACTTTTGCAAACAAAAAGTGTAAATTAGGTATCAATATATTTTAAAGAGAAATGTTAAACAGAGTGAAACATTTGGTTTTCACTTCAAATATTTGAAACAGGAAATCAATATAACGACTTTAATCATCTACTAGTTACACTGAAAGTTTTCTGAAAATACAGTTGTAGAACATTTATAGATGAATTAAAAATACGACCATTTGTATAAGCGTGTTTGCAATAATAGTAGTATAGCTATTGATGGAGTTACGTGATATCGTTCGAAGATTTCACTCTCGGTGATATTGTAAACAGTCAAGGAACAACAAAAAATCTAACTCTCACAGATAATGAACTTGCCGGGAAACTGTGTTTGACATTAACATACCACAATTTAAACAATCATTCTTTAAACAATCATTTCAAGAAACACTTACGCAACAAGTCCTCCAAGGAACGACACCGGACCTCCGCTAAGAAGTCTTATCTTGCGATGACAAGTGTCGAACAAAGAGAACCTCTGGTGATGCGACTGCGGCGGTGGATGACTAGAAGTCTCCAGCATCGAACTGGTGCTGGTCTGGTGTTGATGATGAGTTGCTAAGAAAGATTTCAGCATATCGACTGTTCCCATCCTCTGATTACAGATTATACGGTATCATTTCATCACGGCTGCAATTATTTCTCCGTCGTGTACACACTGACAGTTCACACGTGTCCACAATATTTCAACTTGAATCATTTTAACTATATCACACTGGCACTGATATAATGTTAGTTGGGATTCAGTTGTTTAGCGCACAACAGCCTGCAGTGTTTAGAGCCTATAAGCTATGATCTCGTGGGACAAATATTTCCAGGGTTCCCATAACCTAAAGAACCGAGTAAAAAAGTGATTAATCTAATTATTTGTAGATGGGGGTAAAACGGGACATGCCCATTATGAATTTGAAATTTTTTTAAATTATTTTTACTGTTCAGTAATTTAGAATGAAAAGAACAACTTTTACTATACGATCAATTTGTTGTCCATCAGTCGATTTTCTCCGTAACACATAAATTTATCAAACTGAAAATTTATAGCTGTACCGTAGAATTTGTCCACTTGAAAAGGGGGCTGAAAAAATACTTTCAGTAAACATTTTAGACTTCGGCACGATACTTATTTCCGACAAACTGTTCAAAAGTTACGAAGGAAAATACTTTAAATCAAACTTGTTTTAACCCTCTTGGATCGTGTCGAAGAGAAAAATACAAAATATGAAAATTTTAACGGCGTAGAATTAAATTTCCAATTGCCAAAGTGATCTCAAATTTTTCGTACACCTACCATTGAAAAGCTACAGCTATTTAAGTAGGTAAATCAAAATTTTAAGAAAACGCACACTTTTTGTTTTGTAAATACTAAACTATGAAACCTTATCGGCTCAATGGTATGAAAGATTGAAAGAACTCTTAGACTGAATATCTCAAATTGAATATAGGTGCTACCAGTCTAAAGTTATAAGTAGAAACGTACCCAAAACAATACTCCATACAACAGCATCATACAATACAGTAACTATGTTTTGGGCTACCAAATGTAGCTGCCAATTTCAGAACGAGAGGAGAAGAAAGAGATTTAGCAACACCTTTGGAAATACATCTTAAAAGCTACATATTACAATATTTTGTATACCCTTAAACCTTCTAAACGATACCCCTTACAACAGCATCATAAATATTTATTTGTTGAGTTACCAAACGTAGCTGCCTATTTCAGAAAGAGAGAAGGAAGAAGGTGGTTATAACAACACCTTTGGAAATACAGTATCTTAAAAATTGCAAACCACTATATTTTGTATACACTAAATGAACCCCTTTCAAACGATACACCATAACAGCATCATACAATATTTATTTTTGGGCTTAAACTTTAGCCCTCCAAAATCAAAAATAAAATATTTCTTAGTTTTGAATATAGTGTGTTAGCATACTAAAACCAAGTGTTAATTTTGAGGTTGGTAGTTTTATAAGTGTCAGAGAAATTTGACTGTTACCGACATACATGATTTAACTTAAAAAATTCTTATCCCGTTTTAATTAAACCATTTATTTTCTGATGCGTTAACCATTTCCTTCCGCTCCGATATACCCTATATTTTTGTCTGGGGCAGAGTAGTGATTGGACCAACTTTTGAAACTTTCTGTGTCCGAAATAACCAATTTAACACCTTTGTAACCTTTAAAGATAAAAACTTTAAGAACATGTTTTGAGAAATATAAATTTAATTAGTATTGCTCTTTTTTAGAAAGACGCCACCTGGAACGACTCATAATTTTTAAATGATAAAGCTATTGAGTAAACATTTTTTTAAAAGGTCTTGTTCACACAAGTGAAATGTTTTACAGAATAGTTGAATACGATAAGCCTCCTAACCGTAATGGCGACCATAAAACTGTGCACTTACCGATTTTGCTACCGTTCCACATCCACATTTACACTTAAAGAAAGAAATTTACAATAACGTCTGGACCTTTTCACTGTCGGTGGCAAGAACAAATGGCGTGTTTTTATGACTATACCAACTTGTATTATCATCTTTTTGTCTCTTCCTGGGAAAATTCACTATGACAGACTGTCGAGCAAACATCTGATTCTAAAAGGTTTAAATTTCTTCCCGAAAAGAATTTCGTTCAGTTCCTTCTCTTTCGCTGAAAATCGCGGGCAAAGAAAACAATAAATGCACATCGAAGATTAAAAATCGATTACAGCAAATTTTTGTTCAATTAAAATAACTTAAAACAATTCTTCCAGGCTTTTAATTCAAAACTAAGCACCAGAAAGTCTACTGCAAAATCTACTCTCTTTGAAAAATCTTACAAATACTAAACCAGCGGTTATCGTATAACGAACGATTGCAAGAACATTTTACCGAGTGATAACTTATGAACTATTTCGATAACCTAATGCAACATCAATAGGATTTAATTGGTTAGTTATTTACATGCAGTAAATCAGCTGGTCTGGCGTTAAACTGTTTTATTGCTTGGATTCAGTAATAAACCAAATACATATTAACTACACAATCTATACAGAATTAATCGCGAACTTAGTTTTTTTATATTGGCCTCAATTAAAGGGTTGACCAGTGATAATCAGTTGATTTGTATTGAATACTGGGTGATAAGGAAACACAATTACACAAGTCAAACTATTTTATAAAAACAAAGGCTTTCAATAGTGAGTTGAACGAATTTCCAAAATTAAGTGTATTTGATTTAGGGTTTCAACAAACAATTTGGGAAATCGGTCTACACACGAAAGCGCAGGATAGCTGTCTGCGTGTAAGAAATAAATTGCAGAATTTGTTTGCATCTCAGCCCCTACTCACGAGCTGCTACGTTCCGTGCGCAGCAAAAAAAAACACGCTTTGCGAGTTTGAACTTTGGCCTTGCACAGCCTCGGACTATGGACTGCGCTTTGCGAGTTTGCACCTCGAACCCAAATGGATTTCAACCGGGTACTTCTATGGTACTTAAATTTTTGATAAATTTTGGGGGAACCATAAGGGCTAAAGGTCGTGTAAAAAAACAAAATATGCAGGCGCCGAATAGCTGCCTTTGTGTACGAAATATATTAATATAATTTGTTTGCACCTCAGTCTCCAGCCCCGGCTGATTCGTTTCGCTAGCAGCTGAAAACTAACTTTGCGAGATTGCTCCTCGATACCTTGCTGCCTAGAAGCTGCTCTCAAAGTAAAATCCCCGTCGTGGAGCTGTAAAAAAACCAAACTGCGCAGAATAACTTCCTACATTTATTGTTTTAGATAAAACCAATTGTAGTACGAAAAATATCAAAAAAGGTTTACTTCCTGTCGAAAAACGAGTTGTTGTATTTATTTGGCTA
The DNA here is from genome assembly GCA_018207615.1 of Philaenus spumarius. NCBI lineage: Eukaryota > Metazoa > Arthropoda > Insecta > Hemiptera > Aphrophoridae > Philaenus > Philaenus spumarius. Next base: position 668,597 of record JAGFPH010000188.1, on the reverse strand, counting down.
ACGAACTAGCGACTTAGATAACCATCGTGTGTTCCATAGCATCGGAAGTAGAATGCGTAGATGCTCATTGACCACACCCGACCTTAAGTCTCACCATAAAAGAGTCCTTGCAATAGCTCATCTTTCCTATGGAAATTCGCTAACATGGTATAGAAGGAAAGACAAACATTCAGAAAAAATTACCAACGAATAATTGTTTTCTTCGAAAATCAAAAGCAATCTGTACAAAACACAAGAAACCCTCAATAAAAAACGTTTATTCACCGTTTGTTATTAATGTTTCCAGTCACTCTATCGTCCACGTACATACTATTACAGCATCAACAACAGACTGACATAACGTAGCAAATCATTTCTTCGCATTCTTTAGATTATCTCGACAACGGCAACAATAAGCCACGGTAGAAGGCCAGGTGTCGAAATAAATGTTCCGCAATCTTTATCAAGAAACGAAAAGATCAGTCAAAAACTGAAGTCGTACACTTCCAATGTCGTGGTATTGTCTTGAAACGGATATTTCTATATTTTGCAATTACCTCATTGGCATAAAATAAAGCAACTTAAGCTCTTACCTTTATAGAGCATTTAAATTACCTTCTTCATAAACATTGTTTCATGTTTTTGGTAGTCTAGAATTATTTGTTGAGCAATTTATGTTTCCATTTATTCCAATAGATTCATAATTCCTGAAATGATCGTTTTAAAAAAAAATTTACTGCATAAGATTTCGTTATTAATTTGTGTGTTTATCATATATCACAGTCCACTATTTGTCTTCATGAAATTTAAGTACTTGTTTTCCAAAAATGTTGGAGCGCTAGCAAGACCTTAAATGAAGTAGGCTACCTACATTTGCTTGTAAGTTATGTATTTGTTATATAAGTTTTTGCATTATTTATTTAAGACTATATTTAATTTTAATTTAAAGTTTAAATAGTGTAGTTATTAAATTAGTGTTTATTTTATTGTTGTTCTGTAGAGGTGACTAATTCTAAATTTGGATAAACGTTTTTGTTCATACAAAGACTTAAATAATAAAAAAAGATCACCCACGATCCCGATATCATAATATATTTATTTGTTTAAACGCGTAGTAACCAAAAACTGAATACGGTACTAGACTTTTTCGCTAATTTTTTTTTTAATTTGTCCACATCATCAAAATGTAATTCATTAAAACAACTTTTGAGATATTTGAAAACGTCTGAATGTTTTCTAATATTTCAGAATGAGAGAAGAAAGAATAATTTTACTTATAAAGGACGCGGAAACATTGCTTTGATCCATTTTCTACCAAGGAATAACTTAACACTGCAAACCAACACAACTGTTAAAAGTTTATACCTTTATGAAACATATTTTCTAACTTTCCACTCCAAAAATTATGTTTAAAATATTTCAATTGCAGTACTTGGTTAGCGGTTTTAAAAATATTTTTAAGGGTACATTTAATATGCATAACTGTTTCAGGGAGATCCACACGCACATCATATCATCAAAAGATCTACCAAATGATTATAAAGAAACACTAAAGGCTCCACTCCCTGCTCACCAACCCCCGTGACGACTCGCGGCGAAGCAAATGTAAACAGATTATTGTATACGCTGATGATCTTAGAGCGGGGTACGGTGGTTGCATGGATTCCAACGCATGCGCAGTAGGGCCAGAGTTGTTTGCGTGAAAGACAGGCTTTTTTTGTATAATAGAGCAGAGTGATATTTCCACAAACTCTTCGTTTCCACACAATACTACATTTTTATTTTTACAAAAACGATTGTAAATTTTAAAGCAGATAAGATAATAATAAAAAGCAAATACAATTATAATAAAAAATATTATACAATTTGTTTAAATTGTGTCATCATTATAATCTCTTAAACTATTATTTAAAGAGAAAGCTTTATTTAAATTTAAATCAATTATACGCGCTTCGGATGTAAATTAAGTGTCAATAAAATCCAAAACTGAAGTAAACTTCGAAATGTTTAATGTAAATCCATAATTTTCATTTTGTTTAACATTACATTTTAAGACTTTTTATTAATGAGCGTTTTTTGATAAACCCATTTGTTTTAAAGTCATAATAAGCACTTTAAGTCTCAAACTTAATGATGCATTTTCGGGAGGGAGATTTCCGTCTATTCAGTAGGCTACATAGATTGGACCGGACCAGAATAAAAATAAGTCAAACAAAATGAAAGAAAATGCATCCAACATATTCATAAAGTTTTAATTAACTAGCAGCTTAAATTATGAATACCCTGCTTCTAAAAATTATCATTTATTTTCAATAAATAACTACTGAATAGATTGCACACTTAAAGAACAAATCCTTCAAAAACGCTGTGTAACCTAAATAACAATTATTAGCTGTTAACATTGTTCCAACAACCTACTTCTTATGTGAACTTGCAATCTATCAATAATTATTGTATAACGCGCTAATTAGAATACTTTTGGAATAATCCATTTTGTAAACCAAATTTAACTACTTTATATCTATTCCAAAAATAATTTAATCTTGTTTTACTCTCGGAAAACTTTTTTATCCAAAAATCCAACAAACGGAATCTCGATTTTTACAAGTAAATTTTGTTTAGATTTATCGAACTAGAATGAAACTTTTTGGGTTTAGCTAAAAATAATTATTTACAAGATTATTCTGCACATTTTTTACAATACTATAGTCCATCCGGTTCCCCCAAAAAAATACCCGTTTCAAATCTACGTGGGGGCAGCTTCTGATCCGAGGCCGACGAACAGTCCCATAATCCGAGATCGCAAAGTCGATCCGGGGCTGGAACCTGAGGTGAACACAAATTCTACTAATCTATTTAGTACATGCACGCTGTTATTCAGCTCCTTCATGAGTAGACTAATTTCCCAAATAATTGGTTGAAACCCTAAAACATATAAACTTAATTTTGGAAATTCACTCAACTCACGTCAGCGGTTCAGGTCCGTGATCGAATTATTCTAAATTTGAACTACACAATTTGAGAAAGTTCCTCATTTAAAGTGTTCTCTGAGATTAATAGTTTAAGAGATCCCGATGATGTCACTGTTACAAAAAAAAAAGAAGAAAAACAGCTCAGCTGATTCAAATCTGTTCAGTGTTGGTACAATAATTGGCTGTTTACTCCAATCACTTCTAAACTGGCATATAGGCTATCTGGTACTTCCTTTATCAGGAGGCGGATAAACAGTGGGAAAACATTGAAAGACTTGTAAAAGACGTACAATGCCAACTCTAATATTAATTAGATATATTTTTAACCAATACGTCATCACAGGGGTTTCTTTTTTAAAATGTATGTACTTTTTTACATGTACTAACAAAATTAATATTAATAAATATTTTGGATAAATAGGCCTACTTATCCTCTGTAATATCAATGAATACAGAATACTAAATAAGTATTCTCAGTATTCTGTATTCATTCGTAATATTCATGTAGGATATTAATAACAAGTCGATTATTGAAGTTCATTTTTCGAAAATAATACGGTTGTGTGTGGCCCAATGATTACATAGTATAAAAAGGTTTTATACTATGTAAACATTGGTGAGGCCCCAAAAAGGTGTGACTGCTTTTGGTTATTCAAAGGGAGGCATCCATCCTAAAAGTACCATTGCAATATTGTAGGATACCAATAATTTAGCTTGAACCGTATAATTTTATTAAATAGAAATGAAATACAAATTGAATTCTGAATTTCTGATTATAAAATCGATAACAGGAAAACTGGAATACCTTCTCTTGCTTAAAAAATATGCACGTTTGTGGCTAATCACTATTTAAAAAGGCATATATTTCGTATTCGACAGAAAAAACAATGTCTAAACTTGATTACACCACATGTGACTGCCAAAATATAATCGACACACATAATTTGTCCGAAACCTCAAAAGCCTCAGAGCATTATTAAGCTACCCTCGCACCCCGACGCACACGCACCCTCACATGCGCAGACCGGGCCTACCTGCCGTTACTGTTGTTCGATGACTCACTTACTAGGCCTTAATCTGCAAAACTGCTCATTTTTTATTTTAGGTTAATATTTTTTAATTTGTCAATTCTGCATTTTATTTTATAAAAATAGAGTTTAAACACGAAATGAGTAGCCTACGACATTCCTTACTGTATCTTAGGAATAAAGAGGTCAAATGATCAACTCGTCTTTGTAATATCCGTTTCTTAGACTTTATTTTAATATATATTTATTAATAAATTAAATAAATAAACAATACATAAATTTGACAATAATTGTTAAGGTCAGGGCAATTCAATAAAGAACCAACAAATACTTCTGACCAATACCAACAAAAAACTAAAACAATAACGGTATATTGCAGTAATGTTAATCAATAACGAAAATGATTGATCTATTTGTTTTGAAAATAGAGTCCAAACACGAAATGACTACGACATTCCTTACTGTATCTTAGGAATAAAGGGGTCAAAAGACCAACTCGACTTTGTAATAACAGTTTCTTAGACTTGATTCGAATACACACTTATTAATAAAGTAAATAAACAAACATAGTTCACAACATCAAATTTGACTAATATGTTAAAAACCTGACTTACGGCCTGCCTATTTAGGAACAGTTTACGCAAGTTTATAAGTAAGCCTAAAATAAACCAAAACAACCTATAAATACCCGTCACGCGTAGAACCAAGGACAAACAACCCTACGACAGAATAATAGAAACACCGAGTATACGTTCATATCAGACTTACTTGTGCTAAAGCATCACAAATATTTTATTACGTAGGAAATTTACGAGTATTGTCAAAGGTAACTTTAGCTTTAACTTCAGTTTGTCCAGCATCTTTCAAATAAAAAATGTCCTAGAGAGTTCAAAGTTTGTTCCTATAGTTCAGGCACCACAAAATAAGTTTCTCATTCTACTTTTTTTACGCCATCTTAAGCAAAAAATAGTCACTTATAACATACCCGGATGTTGACAAGAGACAATGGTGGTTAAAAATTTTTCAAACTTTTTCTTTCCAAACGAATTATAAAATTAGATTTTTCGCCACGGAAAATAATTGTTTAGTTTGTTTGGGACATTTTTTAACCACCATTGTCACCTGTCAACATCCGGGTATGATATAAGGGACTCTTTTTGCTTAAGATTGCGCAAAAAATCTAATGAGAAACTACTTTGTAGTGCCTGGACTAGAAGAACAAACTTTGAACTCTCTAGGCATTTTTAACTTGCAATCTTTCTCGAAAATGCATAATTTTCAGCACTGGAGCGGCTCTCTTGCAATCACGCAAAGTATATACTATAAAGGTCCCTTGCA
>JAGFPH010000188.1:639528-650525 GCA_018207615.1 Philaenus spumarius | reverse complement strand
AAATGCGAAATTTTAGGGGGGGTTTGGGGGATCAAAGTTATTAAAAAACGATATCTTCAAAAATACCGAACGGATTGGAATGAAATTTAGTATGTAGCTTAATCTAGGGCCATAAGTGTTCACTAAAAAAAGGGTTTAAACAAATTGGAAATTTTAGGGGGTTTGGGGGGGGCAAAAATTACTAAATCACGATTTTTCCAAAACTACAGAACGGATTGGAATGAAATTTGGTATGTAGCTTCCTCTAGGGCCATAAGTGTTCACTAAAAAAGGGTTTTAAAAAATTGGAAATTTTAGGGGTGTTTGAGGGGTAAAAATTACTAAATCACGATTTCTCCAAAATTACCGAACAGATTGGAATGAAATTTGGTATGTAGCTTTCTCTAGGGCCATAAGTGTTCAATCAAAAAGGGTTTTAAAAAATTGGAAATTTTAGGGGGGTTTGGGGGGTAAAAATTACTAAATCATGATTTCTCCAAAATTACCGAACAGATTGGAATGAAATTTGGTATGTAGCTTCCTCTAGGGCCATAGGCGCTCGCTAAGAAAGGGTTTCAAAAAATTCAAAATTTTAGGGGGGTTTAGGGGGATCAAAGTTATTAAATCACGATTTCTTCAAAACTACCGAACGGATTGGAATTAAATTTGGTATGTAGCTTCCTCTAGGGCCATAGGTGCTCAATAAGAAAGGGTATGAAAAATTTCGAAATTTTAGTATGGGTTTGGGGGGATCAAAGTTACTAAAATCATAATTTGAGATCTTTTATTATTAGACAATAGTGCTTTTATTATTTAAGATCTATATATATATATATATAAAAGCCAAATACCACTCACTGACTGAACACTTAAAAAGAATACAATTAGGTTAAAAAGACTGAAAATATCAACCACCACGGGCAACGCCGTACGGGTCAGCTAGTTATTTATATTTGTAAGTCAAATGTAATAAACGCTACAAAGCCTTAAAACCCCGATATTCATTTTGAAATACCCAATCAATCTTTAATTTGGTCTAATCATAATTTTGTTCCAATAAGCTGGGTGTTAACTCGATATGTCAGCTGCATTTGATCATGAGATTTAGCCAAGTTATTAAAGTGCAAGGCGATCGACCTTCAAGTTCAAATTGGCCTAATTGACCTTCTAAGAAAACTAATAAGCCAAGAATTGAAATAAATAAGTGAAAACAAAGTCGATGCCAAATTAAACTATATGCATCGCATTAACACCCAGTCAAGCTGAATTTTGTTAAAGTATTCAAATTATTTATAGTTTCCTTCGTTATTAAAACAAATTTGTTTAGTTCTACAATCTTTATACACGTACGTTCAAGCGACAACCCAATGATTGGCTGCTGGTGCTCAAGTAAACGTTACAAACATTAATTTCGAAAGAATTTGCATTATTTTGTAATTTTCCGTTCGACCCGTCCAATACTTTGTTTATTTGCTACATGTAAGTGATCTAATTATAGAAATGTTGTTCCGCGCTTAACTAATAAATAACACAAGCAATGTTTGCGTTCGAGTGCAAAACTTATACATTGTGGGTGGTTTCAGAGACCAGCGTTGTTTGCTTATATGTTCGTTAAGTAAAGAATTTTACAAATATTTAAAAGGTTAAAATATAACGATGAAACTTTAAAAAAAACTACATTAAAATAGTCTACAAAACATAGAATTAGACAGGAAGTAAACCTCCTCAAACACTTTATGATTAACCTCCTGAAGTTATGCACTTAAATGCAATTATTTGCAGTTAAATAATAACATACATCACCAGGATAATTGTATGGCAATGGATAGCCCACTAAGTCCTATTCTTGCCAATATTTTCATGGAGGAATTCGAGAGAAAAGTAATTGATTATTCTAAATTCAAACCGAAATCATGGCTGAAATACGTGGATGACACATTTGTTATACGGTCGCATGGTAAGTAGTGTTAAAGCCCTCTGAGGATGACGACTATGCCATCAAAACGTACATCAGGGTAGATCAATAAACATAACTTTCCCTTAAGTTGTTCAGTTATTGTTTTTTTATCCTTGATTTTGCTTGTATTTTATCCCTTCGGTGCTCTTAAACTTTTGCGATTACATTTTGTGATTAAAATACTTTTGATACCGGTACCTTAAAATATCTTTGACCGGCTTTCTGCCTAGTTTGGGGTGATCGCAGTCTGTAGTTAAACCCATTTAAAACCTTAATCAAATTAAAGAATTAGCGAGAAATAACTAAAAAACGTTAATTGATGATGCGATTAGTGAAAAAGAGTATCTTAATATCCACTCTCACTTTTACGTTTATTAATAAAAGTAATATGTGTACACAGAATACGGAAACTTTCCCCTTGAAGGAACGAAACACTCCAAACAATATTCTACAATTCGCTTACTGGACTGTCGTTTTTTCCCAGTTTACCTAAATTACCTCAATTTGCAAAATTTGAATATCCTCTTCGCAGCCTCTTCAACAAAACCACAAAGGCGCTAAAGAAGAGGTAAGGTTAGGACAGCTTTCACTTTCCTCCTTAGCCCTTCAGGCGAAGCGACCACTTTCTCCCGTTATTACGAAGCTTTAAGCCTGAGGTACTGTTAAAATATTATCACTATTTTCCATCATCACATCAACTGAAGAAGTGCAACGCGGCAACTGCATTAGTGCATCGTACATGAAAGTATAGGCAATACAATTACCATTTGAACTCAAAATATCCGAAACAGGTTTTATTGTTACATCAAACTATCACTTGAGGCTACATCTTGCGTGTTTTTTCCCATTTAATTTTAGTCGTAATTTATTATAATTACCTTTAAAGAACACGTCTATATGAATTTATAATTTCGTCATGTACAAAACAATATTGAAACCTATTGTAATAGTAATAATTTAAACTTTGTTTACAAACAATTGTGGAAAGCCTAAGTATGTACAGAGTGTTAATTAAGTCCCTTTACCCCCCCCCCCCCATTATTTTTGTTACTGAAAATAAATTAACAAAACTTTGTATATATCTTGTGTTGCATAACAGTACACATTTTTTGACATATCTGACTCCCTATGATTTTGGGAGGCTTGGAGGGGCAAGGGTAGTTTTCAAGTATGTAGGTCATGTAATTCACCACTGAAAAAATGAATAAAAGAGAAACACAATGGCGCAAAATAGAGCTACATATCTTGCTTCGTTTCAAAGTAATGGGCAATCAAAATTCTGGAAAATAAAGTACAACCTACTTATTCCTAATATTAACAAATTAATAACTTGCTTTGGTGATATGATAACAGTATCATTTTCCAGAACTTTGATTGACCATTACTTTGAAAAGAAGCAACATATTAAGCTCTAGTTTGCACCACTGTGTTTCTCTTTTAATAAGCTTTTTCAATTGTGTATTACATGACCTACCTTTATATTTGAAATGTTTAACCCCCCTACCCCCTTCAATCCCCCCAAAATCATAAAGGTTTAGATATGTCAAAAATGTGTCCTGTTATGCAACACAAGATATATACTAAGTTTTGTTAACTTATTTTCAATAACAGAAATAATAAAGGGGATTAAAGGGACTTTATGAACACTCTGTATATTAACAAAATGAGAATTTTTAAAAAGATGCTGTTTTTTGCATATGGTTGGGTACATTAAGGGTCGGCTCTAGTAAAACAGAAAGCAACCTGCGACTCCCTATAGCGGCGGTAGGTTACGCGGACATTTCTCATCCTAAATCCATTTAAAAACAGCAATTATTCAAATAGCGTTTTTTTAAAAAAATACCAAACTCTTGGGGACAAAATTCTTTATCCGAATGGCTTGGTAATTTTTCGCTATAATTAATATTTACAACGTAAAAAATATTTAAAATCACCCTATAGCGGCGGTAGGTTACACGGACATTGCTCAGCCTAAATCCATTTAAACCCGCAATTGTTCAAATAGAGTTTTTAAAAAAATACCAAAATCTTGGGGACAAAATTCTTTAGGCGAATGGCTTGGTAGTTTTTCGCTATAATTAATAGTGACAACATAAAAAAATATTTAAAATCATTGTTTTAAATTGTTAATAAATATTAAACAATATATTTTTCTTAATTTTTAAAAAGCCATTTGCATGCATATTGACCATAGCTTTAAAATGACATATCGCTTATAATTTTCCGATCAAAAATAAAGGATAAATTTGGATTTTAATTTAACATTGGTCTTATGGAGTGTCAGCCAACATGGCCGACAGCTAGAGCCGACCCTTAAGGGCTACAAATAAGTCAAATTTTATCAAAATCGTTAGAGCCGTTTTTTTATAAAAAAAAAATTATAACGTTTTTGGGGTTTTTTGGCCAAAAAGGAGGTTGTTTAAAAAAAAAATTCAAACCCTTTGTTCGTGCATCTATACAGGCCTAATTGACATGTTTGGTGCAAAATTTGTTTGTCATCGATCGAATAGTTTTCTCTCTAGCTTTGTATACATACAGACAGACAGACATACAGACGGACATACAGACAGACATACAGACAGAAATACAGACAGACATTTTGTAAAAAAAAACACTTTTTTTGGACTCAGGGGGTTCCAAAACGAATATTTCCACAAAAATCTCAACATCGATTTTTTGCGATCACTATACTTTCTCTATACTATATTATACTGAGAATGAAAAAATATTGAGGAGAAGTTAATGAAAAATGATAAACAAGAAGAACTTCTGCTCGGCTACGATTAACGTCCACACTGAGACATGTTTCTCAACTTGCGTCAAAGAATCCCATGTCGGAGACTGAACGCAAAAATAATCAGAAATCCTAACCCGCCGGAACACCGGATTCATTGACTCAAGAGTCGACGCAGCCCTGATTCTGCCTAGACTCACGCGGGACTCACCTTAGACACAAAGGTCGATTCAAAAGAGTTCCATTGCGAAGTAGGCCTAAAACACTTGAACAGGTTAGTATGACTCTCAGTGGCGGCTCCTTGTGTGGTTGTTTGGTTGCACAACCCCCAAGAAATAAAACAAAAAAATAATCTCATTAATGTTTCTTTAAAAATATCAGTGCATTATCAATATCAACCTCAATTCAATCCAAAATTATACGGCCAAGAATGTCCCCAAACGGTTGAAAAGCTGAAGAACATCAGCCCAACCTTCACGCGCAGCGTCGTGGAACGCACTACTACTGCAACCAGAGTCTTATTCAGTTATTAGCATTGAAACTGGTGGGGAGTTTGTAACTTATGCGTTGCTATGACAACTCACATAAGGCCATCAGGTGCAGTAAAGTTCTACAACCAGCCACCGGGGCGCTAGGTTTTTCCCAGCCGAATGTCTTTTTGTTATGTCATGTTTCATGTTTTGTTTAGTGAATAATACAAGACATTTTGAGGTTATGTGTTGTTCTCGTATTTTTGCTAGCTGTCTTTGGTGTTTATTTGTTTTAGATTGTGTTAATATATTTTAGTGTGTGTGTCTGGATTATACTAGTAATGCGGAGTGAGTAAAGTAGTATAGTACGGTACATAGTTAAATCCATTACAATAGTTCTTTTTACATTATTCTTCATAACTTGTATCAATTTGAGTGGGCCTAGACAGGAAGTGTAGTGTTGATTAGACGCCAAAAAAAAGCTGTTAATATTCTTTTCATAATTAATATTCGTGCCATTCGTGATTTAATTATAGTTTTAATGATAGGCCACAACCTATTTCCAAAATGTTTGAACCCATTATCCCAAATCTATTTTCAAACATCCATACAATTCAAATAATAGTTTTTGAACAAAAAAGGATAGGCCAACATCCTAAATAGGATATGGGGCGAGTTCATAAATTCGATTATGTTAATGTTATGTTTATTATAAAATTAAAATTCTGTTAAGTTTAAGTTTGCCCATCCGAAGAACAAACGGATGGACTTTCTTTTTAAATTAGGTTAGTGATATTTAAACGTATAATGTGCCTGATTTCTATGTTTATTCGTGCATGATTTAAATTGTTATTTTCAGTTTATTTAGTATTTTATTGTAGGCTAGTAGTACCCTTAACTGAAAGCTACAAATTTTTCACTTGTTCGTAATGGTAACCAAACCATTTTAATGGATTTAAGTTAATATTTGTTGTAATTAAGGCAAAAACTTATAATTCCACGTGTAATTCATCATCTAAAATAATGTGTTAAATTGCGTACCCCCCCCCCCCGAAAATTCTCTCCACATAATTGCAACCACCAAGTTAATAACTCACCAGCCGCCACTGATGACTCTTGAAGTGGATTCAGCCCTAAAAATGTTATTCATATTTAATTTTTGAAAAAAAATTGTGATGTGTTAGTTTTGTTTCTTAGGATCTCATGTACATAAAAAAGTAAATATATATACATATAGTATTGTAATTTTTTGTTGTAAATACTGTACATTGATTTATAAGACGTGACATATTTGATGTTTCAGATTTTCTTAGTATTTTATTAACTTAATCTATATTTGTTTTGTATAAGTGTAAAGATTTATATCAAAGTTATTTTACTAAATATAGATATTTTCTGCATATACAATATATAAAACTACAGAAATTGCTAATAGAGGAGCTTGAAATATTGTACTTTGCTTAAAATTAGGAGTTTGTTTTGTTGTAAAATTTTAACCTCCATTTACCATAAGATCAGAATTGTCTTGTTTTCAAATATACGTTTGGAGATATTCCGAGAGAACCATAACACCTAGAAAAATTAATTTTTGGTGGCTCTTAAAAGATTACTAACTAAAAAGTCATATACTTTCGTAAGCCGTGTCAAATATTTACAGGTAAAAAATATTTACTGCAATATCTCCATTACTACAGATTCCACTAATTTCAGGGCTAAATCTTCTTAATATATATGAATTGTTTTATTTCATACTGTAGAATTTTAATTGAAACTTAAATAAATTTTACAGATTCTAAATCTTCCTAAACGCTGTATCCCCTGTATCGGTTCAGTGATCGCCAACAATCTAACATTATCTTGCGCAGTCGATCGTGAAGTTTATACTGATGACTTAAGACGCTATCTATTGGAATTATTCTGAACTATTACACTCAATATTGTGTGGTATCCACGGAGAAGTAAATTGTATTATTTTTTAAAGAAATTAATCAGGAAATTACTTCAATGATCAGCAATAATCTAACATCTTGTGACAGAGGGATAGAATAAGTAGCTATACTAAACTGTCAGCGCTATCTATTAGAATTAGAAAGCTATCTAAACTTCTACGCTCTACGGTGTGTTATTGCCATGAAGAAGAAATTGTATTATTTGTCTAAACCAATAATTTAATCGACAAAATGTGAATACCCGTGTTAGTAGGGGTTGAGGCCTCTGTTTAGTAATTTGGTGTAGTGTTCGCCAAAGACAAATTCTTTTCAGAGTATAACAATCCAAAACACGTTAGTATTCAAACCACATTTGGAGAAATTTCATATATACTCGTAGTATTTAGAATACTGAAACTGTCGATTAAAAGGAATCAAACATTTAAAAAATGTACTATAAGATCAACCTTTTTAAACGATTTATGGTGCAACTAACATTAAGAAAAAGCGCAAACCCAGGGGCGGATCTTGGCATGTGCGACCTGTGCCACCGCACAGGGCGCCATCGACGCCGGGGCGCCATGGCGAAGAAAAAAAATTGTGGTACTTGTAATTGGAAAATAAGGAGAATAATAGAAAATTATTCTTTTGTCTAAGATTTGATATATTATAACAACAAAAATGCACGAGGTGGCAGGAAACTAAAAGTGTTGGTTGTGGGGGCGCGGCGTATACGGAAGCGGAGCGGCAGCGAGTCGGTATTTAAAAATAGCTGCATAGTTTCTGCGAAGCGGAGTACAGGGCGGCGGAGTGGGGCGCCCTACTCCGCTGCCCTGAGTGGTGGGGTGGGTATGGAGGAATATTTCACCCCCAACGGGATCCACCTGCCACAACACAATTCCATATAACCTCCTCAAATCAGTCATCAAACTTTTTAGTAACCACATTATCGGCATAATCCATTGACCGATATGAGAAATAGACCCATTACTGTAAGTTCCAATAATTATTAACATGTCGACAAAAAAAAAGCCTTAGGGTAATTTTTATAGAAAAAGAATGGCTGATATTGAAAAACAAGTCCAAAAGCATTAAGCAGATTTTTTCGTGGTGCCTCTGGATCAGCTGATGCTGGAGCTGGACCCTCAGATGATGACGTGCTTGGATTACAATCTCAATAAACGGTACCAGGAACTGGCACACACTTTCTCACAAACATATTTAAATTATTAAACAGATTCACTGTGACTTCATAATTGTAGGTGGGGTAGGAGAGGTGATTTTAAAGTAGGAGATTAATTATTAATAAATATTATTATTATTAGCTAGAGAGAAAATTATTCGATCGATTTCGAACAAATTTGCACAAAACACGTCTATTAGGCCTGTATAGATCCACGAAAAAATGTTTTGAAAAAACCCCCAAAAGTCAGTTATTATTATTATTAGCTAAACAAGAATTTTTAGAAAGATACGGTTTTCTGCATTTAGTAGGGTACGTTAAGGGCTACAAATAAGCCAAATTTGATCAAAATTTTTAGAGCCTTTTTTTATAAAAAAATAATAACAGATTTTTACTGGGGTTTTTTTGGACAAAAAGGGGGTTGTTTTTCAACATTTTTCAAAACCCTTTTTCGCGCATCTATATAGGTCTAATTGGCATGTTTGGTGCAAATTTGTTCGAAATCAATCGAATAGTTTTCGCTCTAGCTTTGTATGCATACAGACAGACATTTTGTAAAAACCACTTTTTTGGACTCAGGGGGTCCCAAAACGGATATTTCCACAAAAATCTCAACATCGATTTTTTTGCGATCACTATACATTCTCTATACTGTAGTATAGTGAGAAAGTAAAATTATGAACTAGAAGAATTGTGGGGATTGCAGGTAAAAGAGAATATCATTTTAGTACCTTTAATTGTATACGCTGGTTAGCAAATTACAATATTAACTTTGTGCTAAAATTCGCCAAAAATATTAAATGAACCCCAATCCAAAAGTGTTCTGAACCTTTTTTGTAGAGAAAGGTTCAAAGAATTAATATATGCAATTAAAAAATTTATTGATACAAAATTGTAAAAGTTATTTTGTTACTCAAGAAATAAAAAATGTTCAGTAGCGAAAGGAAAAAGTTCAACTTTAGACAGGGCTTTACTCGTAATTTTTCCAGTACCGGAACGCTGCCGAACTAAACAAAAATACTCCCCCAGAAAAATTTTGAAATTGTCACTTCTAAAACCCCTATTTTACGTATATCTTTGGCGAGTTAAAGGGTGCAGATAATATGCTTACTTTTTATAAGAAAAGTAGGCCTACACACGTAATGTACTGTAACTATTTTTGTACTTGTTTATAGCACATAGCAAATTTTAAAGACACATATCATTTTAAGCAAAAACTTGGCAAAATGTCCCTTTTTTTTGTTAATAACCTTTATCAGACATTTAAATTTCGGTAAAAGACTATAAACCTAAGCGATTTTTATGTATTATATCAAGAAATGACTTTCCTTACACAAAAACAATTAAACACAAGCAAGCTTTAGGCTAACGCGAGAACAAAACACACACGCTAAATCGTCGTGCGGCCAGTGTACCTACGCTTAATATGTTTCTCTTTCGGGGTGCCTTTCGACCTTGTATTTGTGACGGCGTTTGTCAGTGTACATCCATTGTTTGTACGTATTCCGGGTTGCCCTCTCATTTGGGATATTTATTATTTAATTAATTAATCGTGAAATTAAATAATGAGTTATTTGCGAGAAGTATGAATCACTAAATGTGGTCCAAATTATATCATGTTTGGTCTTATTTTGATTACAATAATCTCATTAATATACTGTATTATATAAAAGCTAAGTATCGCTGGTTTTTAAACTTTTCGGCCGCCTCGACTTTGAATCATCGAGCTCTTATTTGTAGTTGTTCACAGCCGCGCTCGCTGAACATCAAAGTCGTGCCGCCAGACTGGCAAAAGGATGTATGGTGCTTCCAAGTTGTCCCATTTCGATTCTGAGCTGAGTTAAAACAATGACTACATATATGTAGTAGTGACAATGACTACATATCACAATGCACTGTGCTGTAGTAGTGTGGGTATATCTTGAGGTTTTTCGATTGGCGATTGGCGGACGTAAAATTATGAACTTAGTGTTGCATTAATTTGATTGAGGGAGTGGATGGTACAGTGCAACGTTACAACAAAACGTATAAAACAATAATAAAAATAATTACGGGAACGGCGTTTCGGTGCGTTGCGGTACCAGTAAACGCCTGACTTTAGGCCTACATAACAAGTAGTAAACATTTTTTTGTAATTTTTTTTATAAGTGTAAAAATGTTTCGAAATTTAGTTCTAAATAGAACTGTATGAAAACTTTTATCAATTTCAAAATTGGTATTTTGAAAATAACTGTTTTTATGTTCCTACTACAAGGCTGCTAACAAAACATGCCAAGTTTGAAATGTAATTTAGGAATATATTCTTTGACAAAAATTGAAATATTATTATAACAAAATGTAGAGAATAAATCAAAGAATTGAACTGTATAATTGTAAATTATCTTTTTATAAAAGTGTTAGACTAAGAGTTATTTGAATTTCGAAAGTGAGGTAAATCGCACCCATGTTGTGAATACAGGAGCGGTCGCCTATTACTCCCAGGGTTACCATAAGTTTTCCCAAACCAAATCCGGACACTAATATGTAAGGGGAAATATAATACTATACTGGAGGCTCATATGGCAAGAGAATCAATTAATCTTAATGAAGCATGTTAGTAAATAGGGCATGTCGAAAATAGAAGCATGTTTAATGCTTACAATGAGTGAAAAATTTAAAATTTATTTAAAATGCTGTAGTGATATCATATTTTCACAAAATAACTAATTATTCAAATTACTTAAAATCATTGAACAAATAAAAGATC